>PVJS01020433.1:0-32606 GCA_004027185.1 Glis glis
AAAAAAAAAAAAAAAAAAAAAAAAAGCCTTCTAAGTGAGAAGATTCTGTAGAGACAAGGAGATCAGGAATGGCAGTAATACCCTGACTGCTCAGTGATTCTGGTTTTTACCAGTGAAACACACATGATAAAGAAAATTTTTTAACATTCCCATGATAATGATAGTAGTAAGAGGAAATTCTAAGTTTTCACTAATACTCAGAAATAAAGAGCACCAATTCTAAATGTCATGAAGCACTGCAATTTATATTTAATAAAATAAATGAGCCTTTCTGAATGACAATCACCTCAACTTTAGGAAATCCATAACAATTCAAGGGATGGCAAATGGGAAAAACAACTTCTGTCCACTGGGACATAGAGATGCACATTAAAGCAAACTCTGTGCAAAAGGAGAAGCCAGGCACTCTTAAATGTATAGTTACTTAGAAGGGAACAGACCAGTCCAGCGTGGCAGTGCATGTCTGTAATCCCAGTACTGAGACAGGAGGACTGCAGTTCCAGGTCAGCCTCAGCAACCTAGCGAACTCTCAGAAACCTAGCAAGGTCTGGTGTCAAAACAAACAAACAAAACAGGGCTGGAGGTATAGCTAGGCAGAATGCCCCTGACCCCAATACCCCCCCCCCACACAGATAGGCCAAGTAATGTGCATATATATCACTATGAATTTCACTATCATGTACAATTACAATGCACTAATAAAAAACATTTAAAAATATACAGCTACTTAATCTCTAATGTCAGTTTATTCACAGTTTAAATATTTTCAGTCAGGTACGGTAGCACATGCCCCTGGATTCAATCCCTAGTACCATTAAAACCAAAAACTAGCCTTCTGTGCTATAAAGGACACCATCAAGAACATGAAAGATAGCTGGGCATGGTGGTGTACAACTATAATCGCGGTACTTGGGAGGCTGAGATAAGAGTATCGCAGGTTGGAGGACAGCCTCAGCAACCTAGCAAGACCCTGCTTCAAACAAAAAATAAAAAGGGTTGGGGGTGTAGCTTGGAGATAAATGCCCCTGTGTTCAATCCCTACTACTACTACTACAAAAAAAAAGATTGTGAAGGACAACATGCAGAATAGAAAAAAACATATTCAAATCATTTATCTGACAAGACTTTTATCTAGATATAAAGAACTCTTACAATTTGCTACATTTTGGTTATTGAATGTCCCCCAAAGGCCCACGTGTTAAAGGCCTGATCCTCAGTATAGAGCTATTAGGTGGTGGAAACTTGAGGAAGTAGAGCTCAATGGTAGGTCCTTTGGTCACTAGGGATATGCCAAGGAAGGGGAGTCTGGGACCCCAGCTTCCTCCTCACTCTTTGCTTCCTGGCTTGTAATGTAAGCAGTATTGCCCTGCCAAATGCTCACGCCATGATATGCTGCCTGACCACAGGCCCAAAGTGATGGGGCCAACCAATTGTGAACTGGACTTCTAAAACTGTGAGCCAAATGATTCTTTTGTTATAGTAATGGAAAGCTGACTAACACAATCCAATAATAAAAGGACAATAACCCAATTAAAAAAATGGACAATGATCTAAACAGACATCACTCCAAAGAATAGCCAATAAACACATGGGCATTCTACCTCCAAGCTGCACCCCTCAGCCCCATTTATTTTTATTTTGAAATAGGGTCTCACTAGATTGATGAGAGTCTTACTAACTTGCTGCTCTCTGCAACTTAGTGAGACCCTGTTTCAAATTAAAGAATAAAAAGTAGGTCTGGGGGTGTACCTCAGAGGTAGAGTGCCCCTGGGTTCAATCCCCAATGCCAAAAAAAACTACCCTGAAGAAGTGTGTGTGTGTATGTGTGTGTTAGTTATTGGGGATTGACCGCTACCTCTGAGCTATACTCCCAGCCGTATTTTATTTTTTATTTTGAAACAGGGTCTCATTAAGTTGCTGAGGCTGGCTGCAAAACTGGGATCCTCTTGTTTCAGCCTCCCAAAGTACTGTAATCACAGGGGTGCACCCCACACCCAGCTCAAAAACTCTACTTTTATTTGTCTTCACACAGTGGCCCTCCCTTAAATCTGGATAGGGCCTTGCATCTGGACTTGGAGCAGCTACATAGGACAGGACCCCAAGTGTCTGGTCTCTGTCGAGTTTGGGGGTAAGAAGTTTCCTGCTAGGAAACTAACTGGAAGTCTGTGGAGACAAGACTATCTAAATATACAGGAATTCAGGAGTTAGGGACTATGGATGAAGCCCAGGAAAAAACTTGATAAGAAAAGACCTAAGTGGAGGAAACACTCCAAGGGCAAGTGCAGAAATTAAAAAAAAAAAAAAAGGCCAGGAATACTTTAGAGGCTAAGACAGCAGGTTCATGACCAGCCTCCAATTTAGCCATACTCTCCGCAACCTAGCATGACTGTTTCAAAACAAAAAATAAAAAGGGCTGGGGGTATAGCTCAGAGGTAGAAGGCCCCTGGTGCAAAAAAAAAAAAAAAAAAAAAAAAAAAAAAAAAAAAAAAAAAAAAAAGGATTGTATGGAGGAATGCAGGGAGATCCAGTCTGCTGGAGAATGTAAAGATGCTTAAAGTTGTTGCAATGAAATAACTTCATTTATTAAGTAATAGTGATTGATTTATCAAGAGGCCATGCTACTTTTATCGTGAACAACCAATAGTTATAACCAGGACATGAACAACTTCTGTGACTTAAAAAAAGATGGCTGCTAGCCAGGTGTGGTGGCACACGCTTGTAATCCCAGTACTTGGGAGGCTGAGACCAGAGGATCACAGGTTCACAGCCAGCCTCAGCTACTTAGTGAGGCCCTCTGCAACTTAGTGAGACCCTGTTTAAAAAAAAAATTAAATACATAAAATAAAATAGGGCTGAGGGTGTAGCTCAGAGGTAGAATGCCTCTGGGTTCAATTCCCAGTACCACAATAAATAAATAAATAAATAAATAAATAAATAAATGAATAAATAAATAAATAAAAATAAGTAAGCCAGGCATGATGGTGCATGTCTGTAATTGTAGCACTTGGGAGGCCAAAACAGGAGGATCGCAGGTTCAAGGCCAGCCTCAGCAACTTAGTTAGACCCTGTTTCAGAATAAAGAATAAAAACTAGGGCTGGGGGTGCAGCTCGGAGGTAGAATGCCCCTGGGTTCAATTCTCCAGTACCGCAAAAACAAAACAAAACAAAAAACTCAAAACTTGGCCCTGAACGTCTAAACAGAAGCTCAAACTCTAAACATCGAAACTTGGCTTAAATCCTGAGCCAAAAGGTTTCAGTTGCAACATGCTAATCTCATGGTGAAGAGCTGGCGCTCTGTCACATCTCCACAACCTCCGCCAACACTGGCAGAAAGGCTTCCCACTGGACTCCAAATCTGGGACTCACCTCAGAGTGTTGGTGGAGATGGCCACAATGCCCTCAGGACACTGTTCAGAGGCGAAGCCAGATGCAAACTCCAGGGTCTCATAGGACAGGGGAGTGAGATGGAAGCGAGACTGGTACGAATAGCTTAGCCATGAGCGGCTTGACATGGCCAATACCTGAGAAGAAAAACACCTCCAATAAGCTTGGGAGAGCTCATATACGTGGGCTATTTTCAATACTCTATAGATTTTTTGGGGTACTGGGGAGTGGACCCGGGGCATTCTACTTCCGAGCTACACACCCATCCCTTCTTGTTTCGAAACTGGGTCTAAGTCTTGCTAAGTTGCTGAGGCTGGACTTTAACCTATGTTCCTCCTGTCTCAGCCTCCCAAATACTAGGATTACAGGCATGTGCGACCACACTCAGTTCAATACTCTATAGAATTTTAGAGGTCTTTTAAAAGGTGACCGTGGAAAAAGGAGGCAGTATGGGTCAGTTTATGCTAAAAGCATGGGATACTAGCGACATGACCTAAGACTAATCACTCCATCTCACTGAGCCTGTTCCCATGTGTGTAAAACACGAATACTATCACAAGGCTGGACAGCTGCAAGAATTATTATTATTGCTATTTAATTTTTTGAAGTTCTGGGATTGAACCCAGGGTTCAGCCATGCTGAGAAAGCACTCTGCCACTGAGCTACATCTCCAGCCCCAGCAGAAGGAATTAAATGAGATAACATTTAGGAAGTGCCATAAACTGGGGGGGGGGCAGGGCATTAGCACACACCTATAATCATAGTACTTGGGAGGCTGAGACAGGAGGATTGCAGGTTTGAGGCTAGCCATAGCAACTTAGCAAGAACCTGTTTCAAAATAAAACAGAAAAGGGCTGAGGGTGTAGCTCCTGAGGTAGAACGTCCCTTGGTTCTATCCTTAGTATCAAAATAATAATAATAATAATTATAATAATAATAATAAATAATAATAATAGCCAGGCATGGTGGTGCATGCTTGTAATCCCAGTACTGGGGAGGCTGAAACAGGAGGATCACAGGTTCGCAGCCAGCCTCAGCAACTTAGTGAGGCTCTCAGCAACTTAGAGACTCTGTTTCCAAATAAAAAATAAAATAGGTCTGGGGGTGTGGCCCAGACAGAAGCCCCTGGGTTCCATCCCCAGTACCACAATAAATAAATAAATAAATAAATAAATAAATAAATAACTAGCTAGCTAGCTAGCTAGATAAACTACCATACTGCTCAGCAATGCTAATACTCTTTTTTTGGGGGGGGGGTGGTGGTGGTGGTATTGGGGATTAAACTCAGGGCTACCTCTGAGCTATGTCCCCCAGCCCTATTTTTATTTTTTATTTGGAAACAGGGTCTAGCTAAGTTGCTGAGGCTGGCTTTGAACTTGTGATCTTCCTATCTAAGCTTCGCACTAGAACCAGCAAGCTAGTATTCTTAACTACCTGAGATACAGTGTTTACCAATCTCTTTCTTTTTTTTTTTTTGTGGTACCAGGGATTGAACCCAGGGGGGGTTCTACCTCCGAGCTACACCCCCGGCCCTATTTTTTATACTTTATTTTGAAACTGGTCTCATGAGGTTGCGGAGGGCCTCACTAAGTAGCTGAGGCTGGCCGCGAACCCGGATCCTCTGGTCTCAGCCTCCCAAGTACTGGGATTACAAGTGTGCGCCACCACGCCCGGGTCCAATCTCTTTCACATTAGATTGTAAATCATGATTCTGCATTAAGTCTGGGGTAAACCTGACAATAGTACACATCAATAGCAGTGCCACTGGTGGGCAGCTGGCCCTAGCCTATTTACCCAGTCAGAAGGCTAAAGGAATCAATATACCAATCTCCCTAAACCAATCATGGCACAGAGCCATGGATCCACTGTTAGAAACTCTAGGGTAAAGGGCTCAGGACTTCTTACACAAAGGAAAACATTCAATACAGAGCTAATATCAAACCAACTCCATACTGGTGAATTAGTGAAAGTAAAGCTTAGACAACAAAGGGATTTTTCTCAGCTGTATCTAACATCCAAACGTGCTGCCTGTGCCCAACTTATTACTTACGGCTTCCTGGCCTTGCATCCGGACTCGAAATAGCTTCACAGGACGGGAACCCAGGTACCTGGTGCGGGTGTCAGACAGGTCTCCAGTGACAGGATCGAGGACAGTTCTCAGCAGCACACCATTCTAATCAAAAGGAGAGGAATGGTGGATGAAGTCTATGCATGATAGAAGCTTATCAGGTATGACAAGGAAACTTCTCCGTTCGCTACTTTCAGGGCAGACAGAAGGAGATAACTTGGTGGTTTAAAAAATTCTGAACCACCAGCCATTTACTCATTCTCTCACTAAATCACTCACTTATTAGTTCAAATATTTATTAAGCATCTACTAAGTAAAAAACACTAATTTTTGACTATATACCATGTAAATTTTTTAACCACACATGTTAAACTCTCCTTTATGATTTTAGGATAGATTGACAGTTACAAAAAATAAGGCCTACTGATTATGGTCTCTAAACAACATTTTCCCTAAATGAGGAGCAAGGTTCCTAAGAGAAATGACTGATTCAAGGATGGGGCAAAAATGTTCCAGATATATGTGGGATACCTTATGTGCAAGAAGGACAATAGTGGGTCATGTTAATAAATAAAAAAGTAACCAACTTCAAAGGAGACCTTCTACTTGTCTAAAATGAGGCAATTTTTTTTTGGTACTGAGGATTGAACCCAGAGGTATTCTACCTCCAAGCTATACCCCCAGCCCGATTTTTTTCTTATTTAGAAACAGGGTCTCACTAGGTTGCTGAGAGCCTCAAGAAGTCTAGGAAAAAAGGCTTTCCACAAAGTACCTTCACATTTGATAAAAATGTTTTGCAATCTGGCTCAAGTCACCTATAGTTCCCACAGTATTTTTTTGAAACTAACACCTCACAATTCATAACTGGCTCCTTTAGTGATAAAGGACCCCTAGATGTTCCATGTTCTAATTAAAGGGCTGAGAAAAATGGAACCCAGAGCAGCACTGTTCACTTTTCATGAGGGGTCTCTCTGAAACCTTGGGCACTCACAAAAAGCCAGTACTGGACAAAGGAGTGAGTGTGTGAAACTTACAGCAGGCCTGACACCAATCGTGCCAGTCTCTTACCTGCAGCCCAATGTTCAGGTACAGGAAGCCAATAGATCCCCTCTCACCCAGCTCATCCTGCTTCTCAGTCCCACCCATCTCCACGATACACAAGGACTCAGGTTGGGCTGGGAGAGCCTGCATGCTCAGAGGTTGCAAACAGTCCTGGGGGTGGAGGGAGAGAAGAGAAAATCATGAAAATACAGGAAATGAACAATGTTGAAAACACACCCAGAGAAATCTAGTGCTAGGATTGAAGGATGAACTTTCTTATAGGCAGGAAAAACCCCAGGAGTGAGTCGTGACAGGGAAGTGGTGAAACTAAATCTCAGAATAAGCTTTGGGAAGTCTTGCTTTTCTCTTTTTGCTAAGTAAACAAGCAAGGGACAACTTCCTGAAAATTATCTAAGGCCCTAGGGCAAGTAAAATTCCTTTCTTACAATCAGCCTTGGGGTTTTTAACTATGAAAGGGATGAGGCATATGCCAAAGAAACAGCAGTCTCAGATCAATATCCTTAAACCAGAGCACAAGACACCTGAGGCATAGTGCTCTGATGATCAGGAGAAGCAGTAGGTACAGGGGTGGGGATGTAGCTCAGTGGTAGAGTACTTGTGTAGCACGTATGAGGCCCTATGTTCAATACCCAGCACCACAAACCAAGAAAAAAAAAGCAGCAGGTACAGATTTGAGTCCAAGTGCTCAGGTTCCAACCAGAACACCCCCGAAATTGAGGGTGTCACTTACTGAAGGGTCCAGGGAGATGATTCTGACAGTGTTGTCCACCAGTCCCACTGCCAGGAAACGAGATCGCTGCTCTCCAGGGGGCACGTTGGCCAGACTCATGCACACCACATCTGCTGACATCTCCTTCCGCTCTGTGTACTCATTCAGCTGTCCTGACTATAGGCAGGAAGACAGAGAGAGGTCACAGAGATGGTCCAATTCACCCCAAAACCTGGGGCCCAGGAAAGGAAGGAAGGCTGTTAAGTTTCTTTCTGCCACCTTCACTACTCTTCACTTCACTACTTGGGTTGGAACAGTTCCAACCCAAGGTCCCAATACTGAACTTAACAGGCAAAGGACAAGCACAATTAATGTTTCCATGTGACAAGAGACCTTTGACAAGCTCAATGTGCCAAATTTTCCAAGCCACACTAGTTCTCAGGAAACAGAAAATATATAAAACTGTTTAATCTGTTCATGAAAATACTTTGGGTGAATATGATGGTTAAAACAAAGAAACCTTAAACTCTAGCACCAAACAAATAAATCCCAACCACACTAGAGACTGAGTGCAAGATAGCTAGTTTAGCATACCTAACATCCCTCCTTACAGAAGAGCAAAAGAAAATTTCTGAAATCAATCCAGATGGCAGAAAAATAAAGCTATGCTGAATATCTGTCTGCTGGAAAAGTAGAATATAAGGTGTAAAAGGAGCAAGTGCTTCACTCCTAAGGGGGATGATTTCACAACTCCAATTAGAATCAAATATCACTTTACTCATTTTTCGCCTCTAAAAGGATCAGATTGGTTTGTGGACATTTCATTCCCCAATTCTCTTCCTTGTGAATATAATCTAGATGCTTGGATGACAATTCCCATCTTTGCCTCTAGACCCTACACTAAGTCCCACAGAAAGTCATAAAATAACATACGGGATCCATCTCAAAATAGACCAGCTCTCCTCCCGTCAGGGCAATTACAACTTGCCGCTGGTTCACTGCACACTTCACGATTGTTTTCTTTCCAGGGGTCTTCCACTCATTGACTCTCTTGTCTGCTCGGATGTGCCGAATGCCATCTGGATACACCTAGACTCGGTAAAAGAAGCCGACTTTAGCTATCTGATTCATCATTCAGAATGAGCCTCGTACCTGCCACATCTGGAGCCACTGCATCTGAGGCACCAGCTGGAATTAGTAAAGCCCAGACAAGGTCAATTTTTTAATATTTTGGGTACTGGGGATTAAATCCAGGGGCATTCTACCTCTAAGCTACAACTTCAGCCCTTTTTATTTTTTGTTTTGAAACAGGGTCTCCGAGAGTCTCACTATGTTGCTGAGGCTATCCTCGAACATGTGATCCTCCTGTCTCAGCCTCCCAAGTACTAGGAAGTACTGGGATTACAGGCATGTGCCACCATACCTGGCTAAGGTCAATTTTTTTTTCTTTTTTTATGGTACAGGATTGAACCCAGGGGCATTCTACCTCTGAGCTACACCCCCAGCCCTATTTTGTTCTTTATTTTGAAACAGGGTTTCACTAAATTGCAGAGAGCCTCACAAGCTGCTGAGGCTGGCCATGAACCTGTTATCCTCGTGTCTCAGCCTCCCAAGTACTGGGATTACAAGCGTGCACCCTCTGCAATTTTTTTTTTTTTTTGCAGTACTGGGGATTAAACCCAGGGACAATCTACCTCTAGGCTACACCCCCAGCCCTATTTTTATTCCTTATTTTGAAACAGGGTCTCTCTAAGTTGCAGAGGGTCTCACTAAGTAGCTAAGGCTGGCCACGAACCTGCAATCCTCTTGTCTCAGCCTCCCAAGTACTGGGATTACAAGCGTGCGCCACCATGCTCAGCTGGCCCTCTGCAATTTAGTGAGACCATTTCCAAATAAGAAGTAAAATTGGGCTGGGAGTGTAGCTTGGAGGTAGAATGCCTCTGGGTTCAATCCCCAGTACCAAAAAAAAAAAAAAAAAAAAAAAAAAAGTTCATGTTTCCAATGTCCACTTCAAGTAAGTTCAAAGTTCACTAATAAAATGTAAAATCTTTAATAGCCAGGCACGTGGGGCATGAAGCTGAGGCAGGAGGATCACAAGTTGAAGGCCAGCCTAAGCAACTTAGTGAGACCCTGTCTCAAAATAAAAAGTAAAAGGGGCTGGAGATGTAGCTCAGTGGTAGAGCACCCCTGGGGTTCAATTCCCAGTGCCACAGACACAAAAAAATTTTAATAGAGATGACACCAGTAGTGATGGGGCTCTGCAACAATCATAGAAATGGCAAAATGAGAAGAAATGTTATGTTCCAAAATTCTCCAAGTGAATAGTTAAGTTGGAAAAAATCTGAAAGACCTAATTTTTTAGTGCAGTTCTTTAAGATGATAAAATAGCATGTCCCTCCCCCAAGGCATTTTGGCAAGTGAGGGTGGAAAGAGACATTAACACAACAGCCTACACCACAATGAGCAAAGAAAGGACAAAACAAGCTAAGCAGGTAAGCAAGCTCCGAGCATCCTCACCTGAACCAAGGCATCATCTCCTAACAGGGAGCAGGACAAGGTCGGGGTGGTGCCCAGGAACCCAGAGTCAGTCACTTCTTCCACAGTTTCTCCGATAGATAGCACAAGGGTGGCATTAACGAAAGACACAATGATGTAGGCATCGAATTCATCTAGAAAAGGAAAGAAAGGAGTTGATTAGCTAAGAACTCAGTAGAATTACAAAGTCAAATGAAACACTGAAGAGTTTTCAGAAACCTTTCAAGGCACTTCTATTTGTAGTGTACACACGTACACACACACACGTACACACACACACACACACACACACTCCAAAGATAACTGAGGGGCATAATACAGACTACAGATAAATGCCTGAACACACCGGGTATGAATGTCTTCCTCTAACATGTCTGAAAATTAGTATTTTCTTGAGGCATTTGCTGGAGAATGAGAGAGGACAATGCAAAGGAATCAGAAGCATGAGGAAATTTTGACTACTGCTATGTATGTTGTGCTAGAGCACATTTGTGCCAATTGCCAATCACAACCCAGTCTTAAGAAGAGAGTCCTTATAACTAGGAACCATCCCTAACTTCTTCCAAAAGAAGCTGATGTAATAATATAAACTCTAATGAATAAAACAGAGATTATTTAGACTTCCATAAGATCAAGTCATTCTAGGGTTGGAAACTCAGAATACTAGTCCTATTGTGAACGATGTACAAACACCAGATAACTAGGAAACGGGGGAGGGGGTGTTTATATTATCAGTCTTTGACCTGATTTTCCCCTACTTAAAAGTACAACAATCCAGTGGTGATGAGCAATCCCATTAGGATTTGCTTTACAAAATGAAATGTAGTTGGATAAACAAACATTAATGAGTTCTCGAGGAGGTCAGAGACCTGAGGTATACAGGCAACCCCAAAACTTTCCTTTGCAGATCCCATAGTTAAAAGGCCATCTATTTCCCATATCACATACTCTACAATGTAAAACAGCTTCTGTGTCCTCCACATCCACAATGTTTTGCATTAAGCTTCATAAATGTTAAATAAAGACATTTATTTTTTAAAAAAGAGTTGATATTTTCCTCCTTTACATTTGAATTTTTATATCAACTTTCCACTTTGTTCCCCCTTACCCAGCAATCAGTTAAACAAAGAACAGAATAACAAAACAAGGCACTAAATTTGAGTAGATGCCTCATTCCTAGCAACAGCAGCTAAGGGATCCGGTTTGCCTGAACCTTATAAAGCTCAATACCATAGGGCTGGCTGACCCACATCAAGGACACATTTTTGGTATTGATTGCTGCAAATGAGTTTCAGCTGAACTAAAGTTCCTAGATTAACTCAGCAGAATCTGCATTCTTTATAGGAGTCAAATGAAGACACGTCATTGGTGTAGCCTATAGTAGTGTTCTGATATATTAGCAAGACATAAAATAATCCATTTGGTGGATGTTCGTAGGTACTTTAAATAGAGATAAATATAATTTATAAGACTGCTTCACAAAATAAGGGCAAAACTTCTGTTTCAGCTAATAATGTGTGTGTACAAGGGTAGCTAAAAAGCAAGAACTGAAGATCTTTCCCAATGGCTGTGCTCTAAGACCAGGAATCCACAGATGGGTTCAATTTCCAAATCATGAGGAATACCAGACAAGAAGATACTTGCCATGTATTCATTTATTTACTCAGTTATTTATTTTGTGGTACTGGAGGTTGAACCCAGGGCCTCACACATGCAAGGCAAGTGCTCTGTCACTGAACTACGCCCCAGCCCTTTTTATAAATTTTATTTTGAGACAAGGTCTCACTAAGTACTGAAGCTGGCCTTGAACTTGAGATCCTCCTGCCTCAGTTTACTCAGTATAGGTATGCATCACTACACCTGGCTGATAACTTGGTTTTTGATTATTCTGTCAACATTCATCAAATGCTTTGGGGACATCTTATGAAACAGCTTCATAAGACAAAGTAATGTTCACTATCATAAAATGAATAAGGACATGGCTGTCACTGAAATGGAGGTCTTAGCAACTTACAGCAAAACCAAAATCCATCGCCACAACACCAAACTTGGAAACTTTACTACGACTCTCAATTTTTTTTTTGTGTGTGTGGTACAGGAGATTGAACCCAGAGGCAGTCTACCTCCGAGCTACATCCCAGCCCTATTTTTTATTCTTTATTTTTGAAATAGGGTCTCACTATGCTGCAGAGGGCCTCACTAAGTAGCTGAGGCTAGCTGCGAACCTGTGATCCTCCTGTCTCAGCCTCCCAAGTACTGGGATGACAAGTGTGTGCCACCACGTCTGGCTCCAACTCTCAGTTTTTAAACTGCAAATGTCTGGTGTATAATATCAGAAATTGCTTAATTTTATATGAATACTGTTATCATTTCCTATGTTCCCATTACTAAGATTTAATACCTTAAAAGCTATGTCAGAACAAACTAAAGCCAAAGAACAAAGAGCTCTCACTGGCAACAATTTCCAGTCTCTTGCTTCAATAAAGGGGACAATTCCAGAAGAGAGACCATACAACTTTTGACTTACACACAAGAAAATGGGGGAAAGGAGGAAGGAAGGGTGTCTAGGCTCACACCTTCCCCTTTGACTAAGGCCCCAGACTGCTCTGATACAAAAGAGATGCTCAGTCAACTTAAATAGGGTCAGCCTTTGGCTGGACAATTCAACAAGCAAGAGAGCAATGATTGACGTTTATAAGCTGATTTTCTTTCTTGTTTTACCCCCTGTGGAACTGAGGATTGAGTCCAGGAGTGTTTTAACTCCAAGCTACAACCCCAGCCCTATTTTTATTTTGAAACAGGGTGTCATTAAGTTGCAGAGGGCCTTGAGTTTCTGTGGTTGGCCACAAGTCTGTCATTCCTGTCTCAGCCTCCCAAGTACACGGATTATAGGCATGCGCCACCACACCCGGCTTAAAAAGGTGATTTTCATCACAGATTTCTGCAACATATATATTATCCTGTGAATATTAATCACAGTTAATTTCAACCCCTTCCATTCTCCAGCTATGAAGACCTGCAACAGAGTAGTTAACTCTTATGTTCTAGGGATATCATAGGTTGGCATTGAGAATAAAAATAAGCTTCAGTCGAGGTAAAGGACTAGAAACAGTAAACATCCATGTTGGGTTTTTTCCTAGGGGATTGAAATCTCGTAAAGAACATAATTCATAGCCGGGGATGTTGGTGCATGCCTGTAATCCCAGTACCAGTACTTGGGAGGCTGAGACAGGAGGATCGCAGGTTCACGCCAGCCTCAACTACTTAGTGAGGCCCTCTGCAACTTAGTGAGACCTTATTTCAAAATAAAGAATAAAAAATAGGGCTGCAGGTGTAGCTCAGAGGTAGAATATCCCTGGGTTCAATTCCCAGTACTGCAAAAAAAAAAAAAAAAAAAAGAACATAATTCATATCCCAGTGAAGAATCTCTTAGGATATGAGATGGTATCCTTAGGTCTCAGTCTATCTATCTGAGCACTGCTGAAGCGCCCCAAATGAGGGAATGCTTTATTCTTCTATTTCCCTTGCCTTACGATCCAAGACTAAACAAGCAGCTTATCTTGCCTCAGCAGAATCCTAAATATACTCAAAAAACTTTCTCCAGTTCCTGAACCTTTAGTCAGTACACCTGGGATGGTTAACTCCAAGGCTTATTCAGCTTAATAAAAGAAAAATTAGTTATGTTTTCCAAAATCTGTGAGTGAAAGGAGAGGAACTGATTCCTGCCACACACCAGCTGGCACAAACAGATGGTTGTGTGTAACGATAATGCACATCGACTTCCAAATGTAAGGTTATGCTGAGAGACACCGTCTCAAGATTTTGTGCAGGTCCCTCTCCCTGGGTGAGCTATAAGACCCCACAGTAGACCCTAACAGTAGGTACACACCTGTGGTGATCAGCACCTTCACCAGCCACCTGTGGAAGAGAAAAAAAGGCTTGGTATTGGTAGTATGCATCACCAAGTACCAGCCAAGGTTAGTATTTGCCTGAAGACTGCATGTGTGGACAGAGGAAAACTCAACAGTAATTTGGGAAATCTGGAAAGAAAATGAACAGAGAGAACCCAAACTCTTTTTGTGGGTGACTGTCCAGATCTTAGTATCTCCCTTGATTAAAATTTATCAGGATATGTTTGATATTTAAGAGGACAAAATTTTTCAAATACACCTTAGGTTCCATCACACAATATACTGCTTATCACTAACTTAGCAAACATTTTCTCTCCACAGAGCCTTCCATGATCCTCAAACATATCCCCAGTCCCTCTCTCAACCCCCTTCTGAAAACATATTTGTGCCTTTGTCTTTTATTTTGCAGGGCTGAGAATTGAACCCAGAGCCTTGCAAGTGCTCTACACTGAGCTACCCCCAGCCCCTTGCAGTCCTTTTAGATGGCAAGTCCTCTGCGGCAGGGATTCTATGTTAATTCCTCTAAACATATGGTGGGCACTTAAATGTACATATGACAGTGTAGAACTTGGGCCAGGCATGGTGGCGCACGCCTGTAATCCCAGTACTTGGGAGGCCAAGACAGGAGGATCGCAGGTTCACAGCCAGCCTCAGCTACTTAGTGAGGCCCTCCGCAAATTAGTGAGACCCTGTTTCAAAATAAAAAATAGAATGTTCTGAATTCAAACAGTCTAGGCAATTTTTGTGTGTGCGTGGTACTAGGGATTGAACCCAGAGGCAGTCTACCTCTGATCTACACCCCCAGACAGGTTTGTTGTTGTTGTTTTATTTGGAGACAGGGTCTCGCCTCTCTTTAGTGAGAGCCTCACTAAATTGCTGAGGCTGGCTTTAAGCCTGCAATCCTCCTGTCTCAGCCTCCCAAGTACTGGGATTACAAGTGTGCACCACCACATCCGGCTTAGGCAATGTTTTAAAGAGCCATAATATCAACAAACCACCAAGATAGGAGGGAGTGGTGGTGCATGCCTGTAATCCCAGTACTTGGGAGGCTGAGACAGGAGGATTACAGGTTTGAGGACAGCCTCAGCAACTTAGTGAAACCTTGTTTCAAAATAAAAAATAAAAAGGGCTGGGGGTGTAGCTCATAGGCAGAAAGCCCCTGGGTTCAATCCCCAGAACCCCACCAAAAAAACAAGCAACCAAGCTAAAGATGAACATCACCACTGAACAGCCTCTTTCATATGTAACAACATGGACATTTAAAAAAAAATCAATTACCTAATAACTATCTTCTTAGCTAAAATGAGCCTATGATATCCCCCCTTTCAACTCAACTCATTTGATTCTAAGAGCCATAATGAAAATGAAATCCACAAAATATGTGTAGTATTCTCCTAGAGGCTTTCCTCCTACACATTTCCCAGCTCCCTTAAACTTGTTCCACACAACTACAACATCTAAGTATCAAGCAGAATTACAGCTGTGTTCTAGAAAAAAGCTTTGTCTGCTGGTCAGGGTGAGCTTACTCACAGTCCCACATTCCTGAGGGAACAGAGGTCTCAGAACAGATATGACCTAACAGCTCCAAAATGAACCAAATGGAAAAGGTAGTACTGAGCTCCATTTCTATGGGACTGAAATTCAGTCTTGACAAGACTTCCCTGCTGTGGCAGTACTACACATTTTCACATTGCTTTCAAAGCCTTAGGCTAGGGGACCATTTTTACCCAGGAACTCAGACTCCTTTCTCCTTCCCTACTCCTTTTCCGCTTATTCTAAATTCTGATTCCACTCAATCTCTGCTTTCCTCCAGCACAGAAAGAACTGACCAATTAATGAGCTTTATCAAATCTCTTAATTACTACAACACCACCTTGAATTTCAGTGTGGTCACAGCACAATATGAGAACAGAGCTGAAGAAAAATGAAAAAGCCGTAACTTTTCTTCATATCATACCTCTTATACAGATGAAACCAGTGCTTTTATAAAGGCAAAGAAAGTCATACACAAGAGCTCTATGATACTGAAATGTTTATCTGTAACAACTGTAACAAACTGTAACAAACAACCACCCTATGTCCCTTACCCACTTGCACAAAAACAAGTAGATGAAGGCACTCTGACTGGATAGCCTCGAAAACAGTGCTGGGTCAGAAGTTAATAGTATATGGTGTTACATGAGATCACACAGAAGTATAATGAATGCAGCCTCCTCAGTCTTCTATGTCAATGCCTCCCAAGCCCTCATTTTGACTACTGGGAAAGGGATGCTTACCTTCAATGTGCCGGCGTACAGTCCAGACAGCATTGGGGTTACCGGGTAGCTCAGAAACAGCCATTTCCGAAACCTAACAGGATAGGAGGCAAGCCACAGATGCAGTGAGCATGGCACTCAGCTACTCGCGTATTACGCTACCTAGATAATAAAGTCATCCCAAAGGCACAGGAAGTGCTCACACTGTATGCTGGGTTAAAAGGATGGGAACTATCCAGTGGAAAAAAGAACCTAAGAACCAAAAAAGCTGGAGGTACTAGCTGTCCCCACAATAAACTTTAGCAAAAAGTCATGGAATGCTTTGGAGAACAGTTGTTACAGCCAAAACCATCGTTGGTTTTTTTTTTGGGGGGGGGGACTGGGGAGTATGGGATAGCTAAATCCTCCTCAGAAAAAGCAATAACCACCAGAAAAGCAAAAGAGCACCTAAATTCAACCCCATTTCTTCTCCTAGCTTCCATAAAGGCCAAATTCCATCTCTCCTGATAGACCAATGCAAATGCCACATCCTTTAGGAAAAATATCCCCTCCCCCCCCATATGGCAATCATCCCTCCCCGTGTAAGCACTCACAGAAATCAATCACTACCTCTTAGGACTGTTTTTTGTCTTTCCTGTTAGACTTTCACGTTCCTTAAGAATGGAGTCAATCATCCTCAAATGTCCTATGCATTCTCAACACGAGAGTACACTAAATATCTAAGATAAACTCAAAATGATCTACAGGGGAAGCCGGGTGTGGTTTACACACAAACTGTACAAACAGCCAGGAGTGGTGGCACATGCTTATAATCCCAGTACTTGGGAGGCTGAGACAGGAGGATTGCAGATTCGTGGCCAGCCTTAGCTACTTAGTGAGGCCCTCCACAACTTAGTGAGACCCTGTTTCAAAATAAAGAATAAAAAATAGGGCTGGGGGTATAGCCTGGAGGTAGAATGCCCCTGGGTTCAATCCCCAGTACCACAAAAAAACCCTATACAAACCCTTCAATATTTCTGTAAATATAAAATCATTCTAAAATAAATGTTTATTAAATCCTTTGAAAAAATCTAAAAATAATAAATTAGTTTAATACATTGTACCATGTAATCACATTTTATAGGAAGAACTTAAGTATATACAACAAAGGCACATTCTTATGGAACAATAACAGGTCATCATCAATAAAATAGAAGTGCCAATATGCTTCATAATATTGGATGTAAAACTGACGAAAGGTTACCTCCCTGTACTGAGTCCATAAAATAGTCAAAGAACAAGGTAGAACAGAGACAGAGAAACAAGGCAATGTTCAACAACTTAAAAACACTCCTATATATAACAAAGATCTATAAATTTGAAGGGGGGAGCATGGAATTAAAAAATAATTTTTTTGGTTTTCGTTCTAGGGATTAAACCCAGGGGGCATTCTATCTCTGAACTACACCCTTAGCCCGTTTGATTTTTTGTTTTTGAAACAAGATATCACTAGGTTGCTGAGAATCTCACTATGTTGCTGAAGCTGGTCTTGAACCTGTGATCCTCCTGTTGGACACGGTGGCACACACCTGTGATCCCAGTACTTGGGAGGCTGAGACAGGAGAATCGCAGGTTCGGAGCCAGGCTGGGCAATTTAGCAAGGCCCTCTGCAACTTAGTGAGGCCCTGTTTCCAAATAAGAAATAAAATCAGGTTTGGGGTATAACTTGGAGGTAGAATGCATCTGGGTTCAATCCTCAATACCAAAAAAAAAAGAACTAGGGCTCTAAGGTGGGTGTTGTGGCCAGCCTCAGCCTCAGCAATTTAGCAAGACCCTGTTCAAATAAAAAATAAAAAGGGCTGGGTATATAGCTTGGAAGCAGAATGACCCTGGGTTCAATCCCTAGTGACAAAACGAACAACAACAAAAAAAATAGGGCTCTAAACTGGGTGCAGGTCATTGATAATTTGGTGGACTGGTAAAACTTTTGGCAGTAGAAAAATTTCAAATTCAGCCTGGTGTAGCACATGCCTGTAATCCCAGTATTTGGGAGGCTGAGACAGAAGGATTGCAGGTTCAAGGACAATCTCAGCAAATAGTAAGACTCTCATCAACCTAGCAAGACCTTGTTTCAAAATAACATAAAACAAAATTTTCAAAGTCATCCGCACACAGTGATAAACGCCTGTAATCTCAGCTACTTGGAAGGGGGGGGGGCAGGAGAATCACAAGTTTGAGGTTAGCCTAGGCAATTTATTTATTTTTTTGCGGTACCAGAGATTGAACCCAGGGGCGTTCTACCTCCGTGCTACACCCCTGCCCTATTTTTTATACTTTATTTTGAAACCGGGTCTCATGAAGTTGCGGAGGGCCTCACTAAGTAGAGAGAGAGAGAGAGAGAGAAAGAGAGAGAGAGAAGAGAGAAGAGAGAGAGAGGGAGAGAGAGAGAGCTGAGGCTGGCCGCAAACCTGGATCCTCCGGTCTTCGCCTCCCAAAGTACTGGGATTACAAGCGTGTGCCACCACGCCCGGCTCAGCCTAGGCAATTTAGTGAGACCTGTTTGAAGTAAGTTTTTTTAAAAAAGGCTGGAGCCGGGCGTGGTGGCGCACGCTTGTAATCCCAGGTACTTGGGAGGTAGAGACCAGAGGATCCAGGTTCGTGGCCAGCTTCAGCTACTTAGTGAGGCCCTCCGCAACTTAATGAGACCCTGTTTCAAAATAAAGAACCAAAAACAGGACTGGGAGTGTAGCTCGGAGGTACTGCTCAATCCCCAGTACCACAACTTAGCAAGACCCTGTTTCAAAATAAAAATACAGTAAGGCTGGGGATATAGCTTAGAGGTAGAATGTTCCTGGCTTCAACCCCCAGTACCACAAAAACAAATAAATAAATACAAACATACATACATACATAAAAGCTGGGGACACAGCTCAGTTAGAGCACTTGCCTATCATATGTGAGGCCCCAGGTTCAGTCTCAAGCATCACACACATACAAATCTAATTCCCTGAAAAAGCAGTATTAGTAGCTAATGTTTTCTATATATCTTAAGTGCTTTATGTACATCATCTCTAACTCACACAATGGTTTTTTTTGGGTAGTACTGGGGATTGAACCCAGGGGTATTCTACCTCCGAGCTACACCCCTGGCCCTATTTTTTATTCTTTATTTTGAAACAGGGCCTCACTGTGTAGCTAAGGCTGGCCGCGAACCTGGATCCTCCGGTCTCAGGCTCCCAAGTACTAGATTACAAGCGTGCACCAGCACACCCGATTACAAAAATTCTTTAAGCCAAGTACAATTAAGCTCGTTTTACAGAAGAAATAAAAGCTTAATAATAGCTGTTAAATGGTAGACCCAGAATTCAAAACCAAGGTCATCTTGGCTCTGTTCCAATAAAAATGTATAAAAACAGGCAGCAGGCCTCTTGAGAGCTGTAGCTTGCCAACTCCAAGTTCTAAATCAAATTGTCACAAGAAATTTTATTTTACTTCTAACAAGATCAAATCCCAGGCCCTTGCTAGAAGCATTAACACCAGGACCATGATGAGAAGATGTGGAATTTTAGAAGGTAACTATGAATGTACATATCAACAAAAAGATTCACCTAAATTCTAATCTGTCCACTTTGGCAAAATGCTACAGAAACACTAAAATTAATACAATTTAAGAGCATACAGGAATAAGGAAAGTATTTAATAAGATACCATGGACTGAGAGTGTAGCTCTGTAGTAGCAGTACAACACATGATCCCAGCAGCCCCCTCCCCCGCAAAAAAGGAAGGAAGGATAGACAGACTAGAAAAATATAAGCCAGGCATGGTGGCTCATGCCTATAATCCCAGTACTTGGGAGGTTGAGACAGGAGGATCACCAGTTCACGACCAGCCTTGGCAACTTAGCCAGACCCTGTTTCAAAATAAAAAATAAAAGGCCTGGGGTATAGCTCAGAGGTAGAGTGCCCCTGTGTTCAATCCCCAGTACCATACCCACCCCCCAAACACACATGCACACGCAAAAAGGACAGTAAAGAAAAAAAGAGTACAGTGTTTTATGTATATTTCTCTGTGTCATGGGTAGTGAGGGTAGAACTACCATGCTAACAAGTTAACAGGCAATCTGAACTCTATAAACTTTAGGGAAACAAGGGAGAAAGAACACAGTTTTTCATAGAAACATTAAATGTATCTTTGAATTTATTAAAGCCATAAATTGCTTTGTCCATGCTTCTCCCTTCAAACCCTGCAGAAAATCTAGAAATCCCCATCTTACCTCAAGTCCATGCCTTAAAACTCTCAGAGATGACCGGGGTCCTCTACCACAGGCCACATATAGCTGTGGAGTGTCCTCATTGGCCAGATCAGCTATCTGTACAGAGAACAAGAAAAAAGGAAAAAAAGTCTATTGTGTTAAAATTTTCAAACACAACTCAGACCCCCCCCCACTTTTGGTATTGAGAATTTAACCCAGGGGCATTCTACCTCTGAGCTACATCCTATCCCTTTCTAAAATTTTGAAATAGGGTCTTGCTAAGTTGCTGAAGATGGTCTCAAAACTGCAATCCTGTCTAAGCTTCCCAAATACTGGCATTACAGGCGAGTGCCACCACGCCCAACACAACTTAGATTCGTCTTTTTTTTTTTTTGTGGTACCAGGATTGAAGCCAGAGGCATTCTACCTCTGAGCTACACCCCAAGCCCTACTTTTTATTCTTTATTTTTTGAAACAGGGTCTCACTAAGTTGTGGAGGGTCTCACTAAGTAGCTGAGCCTGGCCACAAATCCAGATCCTCTGGTCTCAGCATCCCAAGTACTGGGATTACAAGCGTGCGCCACCACGCCCGGCTCAACTTGGATTCTTAGGGGACAAACAACTAAGACTGGCTGATGACCCTAAAATACGAAGAGATAAAAGTCCCAGTGTTTCAAAAAGTAAACCAGTTTGAAGCAGCAAGTTTTTCCAACAGAGGTTAAATAGATTTACAAGGAAGGGAAGTTTAACACTCAGTGAAAAGTAGTATAACTACCACCTGAAATTGTTTTCTTCTGATTAAAAATGTAGGTAACAAATTACAACATGATCGGTACCCAACAGAAATGACATTTATTCATTTCATGGTAATATCCTCAAATATCATTTACCCTCACTGCTACTGCAAAACTGTATTTATTACACCTCCTGTTAGACTGCACAAGAATGCAGCTGCCCTATCTACAGATATTCTTTGATGTGGCTGACCAGCTATTGCATAACTCTGCACCTGGCTGTTCAGCCACAATGAGAAGCAATGTGTTTTTTTTATTAGTATCCCAGATATCTGGCAGCTCTCTAGTACAATTATTTGTGGATCAACACATGAAAACAGGTGATTCATTTGTACTGTAGATTTGTCAAATTGGACAGTTCAAATGAAAATTCTTAACTAACAGGAGTCTACTGTAACACAGATGAGCACAAGGGTTCTGAGTGTACACAGCCTTCACACCACACTCTGGGGGAGGGAGAAGGGATGGAGGGAGAGAGGGAAGGTTGCACTAATAGTTATTTTTTTCTTTTTGCAGTTCTGGGAATCAAACCAGGGCCTTGCACATGGTAGGTCAGCATTCTACCACTGAGCCACATCCCCAGGGGCATTCTACCTCCAAGCTACCCCCCCCAGACCAATTTTTTATTCTTTATATTGAAACAGGGTCTCACTGTTAAGTTGCAGAGGGCCTCACTAAGTAGCTGAGGCTGGCTGCTAACCTGTGGTCCTCCTGTCTCAGCCTCTCAAGTACTGGAATTACAAGCTTGCACTACCACACCTGGCTCATTCTTTTATTTTACTTATTTTTTTTTTGTACCGGGGATTGAACCCAGGGGCATTCTACCTCTGAGCTATAGCCCCAGCCCTATTTTATTCTTTATTTTGAAACAGGGTCTCACTAAGTTGCAGAGGGCCTCACTAAGTAGTTGAGGCTGGCCTGAAACCTGCAATCCTCCTATCTCAGCCTCCCAAGTACTAGGATTATGAGGGTGTACCACTATACCTGAATCATTCTTTTATTTTGAAGCAGGATCTCACTAAGTTGTGGAGGGCCTCAGAAAGTTGCCGAGGCTGGCCGCGAACCTGCAATCCTCCTGTCTTAGCCTCCCAAGTACTGGGATTACAAGTGTGGGGCACCATGCCTGGCTTATTTTTTTATTATGAAACAGGGTCTCGCTAGGTTGCTGAGACTGTCCACAAACCTGCAATCCGCCTGTGTTAGCCTCCCAAGTATAGGGATTACAGGCATGCGCCACGTCCATCTTAAATATTATTATTTAATAAATGATTAATTAATAAATAATATTGTGGAAATGTATTATACAATATATTTTATATGTTATTATAATATATATTACTAAATGCATTTAAAATATTATTGAGAAGATAGATATGATGACACACTCCTATAATCCCAGCTATTCAGGAGGCTGATGCAAAAGTATTGCAATATTGAGGCCAGCCTGGGCAACTTAGTGAGACCCTGCCTCAGAATAAAACATAAAAAGGGATGGGAAGCTCGGCGTGGTGACACACACTTGAAATCCCAGTACTTGGGATGCTGAGACAGGAGGATTGCAGGTTTGTGGCCACCCTCAGCAACTTATTGAGCCCTCGACAACTTAGTGAAACCCTGTTTCAAAATAAAATAAGCCAGGCGTGTTGGCGCACACTTGTAATCCCAGTATTTGGGAGGCTGAGACAGGAGGATTGCAGGTTTGTAGCTAGCGTCAGCTACTTGTGAGGCCCTCCGCAACTTAGTAAGACTGTTTGTACACCGGATTCTCGGCCAGCTTCAGCTACTTAGTGAGGCCTTCTGCAACCTAGTGAGACCCTGTTTCAAAATAAAGAATAAAAAATAGGGCTGGGGGTGTAGCCCGGAGGTAGAATGCCCCTGGGTTCAATCCCTGGTGAAAGAAAGACAGAAAGACAGACGAACGAATGAACAAAAGAAAGACAGACAGACAGACAGACAGAGAGAGAGAGAGAGAGAGAGAGAGAGAAAGAAAGAAAGAAAGAAAAAAGAAAAGAAAAGAAAGAAAGTAGAATGCCCCTGGGTACGATGCCCAGTACCACAAAAATAAAACAGGGTGTATGTGGGGGGGGATGGAGATGGGGGTGTAGTTCAGTGGTAGAGTGCCCCTGGCTACAATCCTCAGTACCACAGAAAAACTTAAAAAAAAAAGAGGAAGGGGGTTGGAGGATGGAATCCAGAAACATCAGACTAATAGAAATACATGGCACAAAAAAATATTACAAAAGCCAGGTCTGATGGCACATGCCTGTAATCTCAGTACTTGGGAAGCTGAGACAGGAAGATCCCAGGTTCAAGACCAGCCTCAATAACTTAGTGAGATTCTCAGCATCCTGGTGAGACCCTGTTTCAAAACAAAAAATTTAAAAAAAGGGCTGGGGTATAGTTCAGAGGTAGAATACCTCTGGGTTCAATCCCCAGTAACACACACACACACCAGAAAAAAAAAAAAAAGGGAGAGAAGGATCACAGGACGAAGGCAAGCCTCAACAACCTAGACCCTTAGCAATCTAGCAGAACCCTGTTTCAAAAATAAAAAACATTCCAGTACTTGGGAGGCTGAGACAGGAGAACCACAGGTTCATAGCCAGCCTCAACAACCTTGTGAGGCCCTCCCTTTAATTAAATAAAAAATTAAATAGCGCCGGGTGTGGTGGTGCACACTTGTAATCCCAGTACTTTGGGAGGTGGAGACCGGAGGATCAGGGTTCCCGGCCAGCCTCAGCTCTCTCTCTCTCTCTGTCTCTCCTTAGTGAGGCCCTCCACAACTTCGTGAGACCGGTTTCAAAATAAAGTATAAAAAAAAAAAGGGGCAGGGGTGTAGCGCGGAGGTAGAACGCCCCTGGGTTCAATCCCCAGTACTGCAAAAAAAAAAAAAAAAAAAAAAAAAAAAAAAAAAAAAAAAAAAAAGAAAAAAAAAAAAAAAGAACTAACTCTCAAAAAGGAAGAACAAAAGCAGTCAGTTTTAGATTGGCTAGCTATAATAGAGTGAACAAACCCCTAATTAACTAGATAGGGTTATCCCCAATGGTCACTCAAATCCAGACAATCTAGGACTTAATAGCATGGTAAAACTCCTAGCTGCTGTAACTGAACTCTAGTAGTGGGAAACACAGTCTCTATTCTGGGCCACTTCACCTTCTCCTTGATGATATGATTAAAAATTTTCCTGTTAGCCTGGTACCAGTGATGCATACCTATAACCCCAGTACTTGGGAGGCTGAGACAGGAGGATCGCAGGTTCGAAGCCAGCCTCAGCAACTTAGCAAGACACTGTTTCAAAATAAATAGGGCTGTGTTTATGTGTGTGTGTGTGTGGGGGGGTAGCTTGGAGGTAAAATGTCCCTAGGCTCTATCCCTAGTACTACAAAAGAAGGGAAAAAAAAGAGCATCACTGGTTTAAGACCAGCCTCAGCAGCTTAGCAAGATTCTCAGCAACCTAGGGAGATCCTGTTTCAAAATAAAACACACACACACACACACACACCAGCCAGATGTTGTGGTACATGCTTGTAATCTCAGTGCTTGGGAGGCAGAGACAGGAGGATCACAGGTTTGCAGCCAGCTTCAGCAATTCAGTGAAACCCTGTTTGTTTCAAAATAAAAAATTAAATAGGGATGAGAATGTAGCTCAGAGGTAGAATGCCCCTGGTACTACAAAAAAAAAAATCCCCAGTACCACACACACACACTACACACACAAAATCCTATTGCTGATTTCAGTGTCTCTTAAGTATTTTAAAGAGGAACTGATGCCAGGCATGGGGCGCACCCTTATAATCTCAGTACTTGGGAGACTGAGACAGGAGGATCGCAGGTTCGTGGCCAGCCTCAGCTACTTAGTGAGGTGTTCCACAACTTAGTGAGACTGTTAAATAAAGAATAAAAAAAATAGGGCTGGGGGCGTAGCTCAGAGGTAGAATGCCCCTGGGTTCAATCCCCAGTTCCGCAAAAAAAAAAAAAGAGAACTGTATTAAAATGAGGTAAATACAATTATATATAGACTGTTAAATGAAAGGCCAACCCCAAATAATATGTAGTATATGAACCCATTTACACTTAAAAGGAAAACATATGTCCTATACAAATATACTTAATTGCTGATGCAGAGAAAATGCCTGAAAGCAATCATAAGAAGTTGCTAATAGTGATGGTCTCCATGGAGGTGAGGGTTGAAAATGCTGGAGAAAACAACTTTAACTTTTCACCTTTTATATAGTTTGAATTTTTACACAGAACACACATTTTATAAGAAAAATAAAAGCCCAAAGATTTTTGGATTTTAGTCCCCAAACTTCTGCTGCACCTTTATACACTGTTGATTACACAGATATGCAGGTTCTTAGAAAGGCATGGTGGCAAATGCCTGTAATTCCAGTATTTGGGAGGCTGAGACAGGAGGACCGCAGGTTCGAGACCAGGCTGAGCAATTTAGTGGGATTCTCAGCAACCTAGCAAAACCCTGTTTCAACACAAAAAGTAAAATAGGGCTGGGGGTATAACTCAGAGGTAGAACACCCCTGGGATTCAAATACCAGTACCCCCCCAAAAAAAGATATGCAGTTTTTAGACTAGATCTTAATTTAACTGGAAAAAACTTTAAGCTCATGACACTAGAAATTCAAAACCAGCTGACTGGCACTGCTCATTGTGGAGGTGAGTGGAAAGGCCCACACCTGGCAAAACAGAATGGGAGAGAGGCTGTCCAATTCATCCACCAGCACGAGGTTTTTGAGTGGTCTTGGCTGAAAGAAGAATGTGTCTCCTTCCTCCAGGGGCATAGCAGATGAAAACTCAGGTTCTTCATCATCATCTCCAAGATGTGCAATTTGATATAAGTAACTGGGGAGATGCAAAGAGAGACTTCAGTTAAAAGATTCCCTGTCTGAAGACAAGGTCTGATACCAACATAATGCTAGAGCTACTTGAATATACTAAAAAGTTACTGTTATTATTTTTAGGTATAAAGATGAAGTCTGGGATTTGTTTCAACACAATTCAAGGATAGGACTTGAGAAGTGTGGTATAAATAAAAAACAAAAGTGAGCCGGGCGTGGTGGCGCACGCTTGTAATCCCAGTACTTTGGGAGGCGGAGACCGGAGGATCCAGGTTCACGGCCAACCTCAGCGCGCATGCGCACATGCACGATCTCTCTTTCTCTCTCTCTCTCTCTACCTAGTGAGGCCCTCTGCAACTTCATGAGACCCGGTTTCAAAAATAAAGCATAAAAAAATAGGGCCAGGGGTGTAGCGCAGAGGTAGAACGCCCCTGCATTCAATCTCTGGTACCAAAAAAAAAAAAAAAAAAAAACCCAAAAGTGGTCATGGATCTTTGAAGCTGGGTGATGGACATATGCAATTTCATTATACCATTCTCTGTGTGTAAAAATTTCCGTAAGAAAAAATAAAATAAAAAATTTAAGAGAAAACTAATTTTTGTGTCTGTGTGTGTGATACTGGGGATTGAACCC
This sequence comes from Glis glis, assembly GCA_004027185.1. Classification (NCBI taxonomy): domain Eukaryota; kingdom Metazoa; phylum Chordata; class Mammalia; order Rodentia; family Gliridae; genus Glis; species Glis glis. Next base: position 26,436 of record PVJS01020433.1, read on the forward strand.
AGGGGCATTCTACCTCCGAGCTACACCTCCAGCCTTTTTTTGAAACAGGGTCTTGCTAGGTTGATGAGTCTCACTACTTGCTGAGGCTGTCCTCAAACCTGCAATCCTCCCCTCTCAGCCTCCCAAGTACTGGATTACAGGTGTGCGCCACCACAGCAGGCTCAAAACTGATTTTTTTTTTTTTGGTGGTACCGGGGATTGAACCCAGGGGCGTTCTACCTCCGAGCTACACCCCAGCCCTATTTTTTATACTTTATTTTGAAACCGGGTCTCCCGAAGTTGCGGAGGGCCTCACTAAGTAGCTGAGGCTGGCCGCGAATCCGGATCCTCCGGTCTCCGCCTCCCAAGTACTGGGATTACAAGCGTGTGCCACCACACCCGGCAAAACTAATTTTTTATATAATGACAGTTCTGTACAAGTACATATCAACATTAGAAAGGAAAAGTACTGCAAGTAAATATAGCAAAGTGTTAAAGCAACTGTTCTAGGAGATAGTCGCATTATGGGTGACTTTTATTCATTTTTCAAAACATTCTACAAGAATAGTAGTAATCAATATTTACTAAATGTGCACAAAAGTACTCAGTGCTTGGCATAGGTATTCTTATTAAATACCTACAAAACCCAGTCAGGTATGCACTATTATCTCTTCAAAAAATGAGAAAACTGAGGCATATTCCTAGAAAATGTAAAGCTTAGATTATATTCCAGTCATTGAGACTTCAGCATTTCTATTTTGCTATGACTCCCCTAAAATGTCTCTGACCACCAATAATGGATATCAGAGAAAATTAGGCAGAGATAAATTAGCAATTCACAGAAGATAATAATACTAGCCAAATAAATTTTGAAAGTCCAATCTCTTTAATAAACAAAATTTTTGCCCAACAAATCAGCAAAATTTCAAATTTATACATATAGTACCTAGTGTTGACACATGGCAAAATAGACACACTACAAGTAAAGTATAAACTGGTAAAAACTTTCGTTTTTTCTTGTGGTACTGTGGATTGAACCCAATGGCACACTACCACTGAGATACATCCCCAGCCCTTTTTTTAAAATTAATCATTTTATTTATTTATTTACTTTTGATACTGGGGATGGAACCCAAGGGCATTCTATATCCCCAGCCCTATTTTATTCTTTTATTTTGAAACAGGGTCTCACTAAGTTTCTGAGGGCCTCACTAAGTTTCTGAGGCTGGCCACGAACCTGCGTTCCTTCTGTCTCAGCCTCCCAAGTACCAGGATTACAAGCGTGAGCCACCATGCCCGGCTTATTTTATTTATTTTGAGACAGGAAGGACCTTGGTACATTCCCAAGGCCGGCTGGCCCTGAACTTGTGATCCTTCTGCCTTAGCTTCCCAAATAGATGGAATTACAGGCATGCACCATAACACCCATACAGATGTTTGTAGAACAACTCAGCAATGTGGTGTGTGTGTTAGTAGGAATCAAATCCAGGGGTATTTTACTACTGAGCTACATCCCCAGTCCTTTTTATTTTGAATCAGTCTCACTAAATTACCATGTGCTTGGCCTCGAACCTGCAATTCTCCTGTGTTAGCCTTCCAAGTAATGGGATTACAAGCATGTGTCACCACACCCAGCTTGCGTTTACTTTTTAATCCAGAGACCATCATTATTTTCAATTTTCATTTTTCTTTTTTGGCACAGGGGAATGAACCCAAGGGCATTCTAATTCTGAGATTTACCACCAACCCCATTTATTTTTTATTTTGAAACGTGGTCTTGCTAAGTTGCTAAGGCTGGCCTTGAACCTGCAATCCTTGAAGCCTGGCTCAGAGACCGTATCTTTTTGTTTTTGTGGTACTGGAGATAGAACCCAGGGGCATTCTACCTCCAAGCAAACCCCACTCCCCAGCCCTTTATTTTTCTTATTTTTGAAACAGGGTCTTGCTATATTGCTGGGAGTCTTACTATGTTGATGAGGCTGTCCTTGAACCTGTGATCTTTCTGTCTCAGCCTCCCAAGTACTGAGATTACAGGCATGCACTACAATGCCCAGCTCAGAGACCATATCTTTAAGAAAGTCTACCTGCCGGGCATGGAGGTCCACGCTTGTAATCCCAGGAACTTGGGAGCCTGAGACAGGAGGATCCGGGTTCACGGCCAGTCTCAGCTACTTAGTGAGGCCTTCCTCAACTTAGTGAGACCCTGTTTCAAAATAAAGAATACAAAACAGGGCTGGGAAGCCGGGCGTGGTGGAGCACACTTGTAATCCCAGTACTTGGGAGGCGGAGACTGGAGGATCCGGGTTCGCTGCCAGCCTCAGCTACTTAATGAGGCCTCTGCAACTTCATGAGACCCGGTTTCAAAATAAAGTATAAAAAACAGGGCTGGGGATGTAGCTCGGAGGTAGAAAGCCCCTGGGTTCAATCCCCGGTACCGAAAAAATAAATAAATAAATAAATAAATAAATAAATAAATAAATAGGGCTGAGGCTGTAGCTCAGAGGAAGAATGCCCCTGGGTTCAATTCCTGGTATGGCCAAAAAGAGAAAAAGGAAGTCTGCCCACCAAAGCTGGGCATGGTTGTGCACACCTGTAATCCCTGTACTTGGGAGGCTGAGACAGGAGGATCGCAGGTTCAAGGACAGCCTCGACAACGTAGTAAGACTCTCAGCAATCTAGTGAGGCCCTGTTTCAAACTAAAAAAAATAAAATAGGGCTGGGGGTGTGGCTAAGAGGTAGAACTCTCCTGGTTTCAATCCCCAGTACCATACACACACAAAATAAGACATTTTTGCAAACACTAACAGAGGTATCAGCCGAAACCACTGAAGGAAAGGAAGCTAACAAAATGAACGTAAAAGGAAAAGGAGGACAAAACTTGTTTTGAAAAAACTAAAATATTAGTTAGTATTGTGAAAAGACCTTAACCTCAAAACCACACCTCCCTCTTGCCAACTTTCACAGTAACCACAGTAAACTAGGGTAACACAAGGATTACTTACTGGTTTCCAAATTCTGACGCTACAAAAAGGAAGCCTGTTTTAAGGACACACATGGCAGCAGCAACAGGCACAGTATCAAAATACTTCAGCCGGATCTCAGTTACCTACAGTGAGAAGAAAAAATATTCGTGTGTACAGGCAAGTGAAGCTGGGCCATGGAAGAAGCCCAGCATTATTATAAAGCAGCACAGATTGAGGAGCAAAAAAACAAACAAACAAACAAAAAACAAACAATGTACTCAGTGTCTAAACCAGGAGTCAAAACACTATAGCTCACAAGCCGACCTGCCTGTTTATATATTATCTAAGATAGCTCACAAGCCAACCATGCCTGCTTATATATTATCTAAGACTGCTTTTTTTTGCTGTAATGCCAGAGTTAAGTTGTTGAGACAGAGACTTTATGACCCAAAAGAGTTGAAAATAAGTACTAATTGGTCTTTACAAAAGTTTGCCAATTCCTAATCTAAACATTTATCTAGGAAACTGCCCAACTGTGTAGAGAGCACCTCCACAGGATAAAAGCAAGAGATCATGTATATTCCCAGTTTCAGTAGACATGGAGAGCTCTCTCTTATTCACACCAATATTTTACCACCTGAAAATAATCACCTGAAGTAGCATTACCCAGTCTTATATACAAGATTACTAGACCAGATATATCTATTAAATATCAGAATGGAAAAAAAAACATTAAAATACAAACCCAAAGGTAACCTTTCTAAGGCATCCTAAGTTTCCAATGTTTTACCTTCTTTTTTTTTTTTTTGCGGAAGCGGGATTTAACCCAGGGGCGTTCTACCTCTGCGCTACACCCCCGGCCCTATTTTTTATACTTTCTTTTGAAACCGGGTCTCACGAAGTTGCAGAGGACCTCACTAGGTAGAGAGAGAGAGACAGGGAGAGAGAGAGAGAGAGAGAGACAGAGCGCGCGAGCTGAGGCTGGGCGCAAACCCGGATCCTCCGGTCTCCGCCTCCCAAAGTACTGGGATTACAAGCGTGCGCCACCACGCCCGGCGCATGTTTTACCTTCCAAGTATCAATTGTCCTGCCTCCTTCATCTCAGAGTGCAGCTATAATGAATAAATGGTTTGTAAAGCTTTATAAACCTCAAATGTGTGTATATGTGTGTGTGTGTGTGTGTGTGTGTTTAAGGATAATAATGTTAAAATTAAAATGTGAAAAATTGAAATGTAGAAACTTTTTATCAATTTAGAGCACAAATATTTTTTGTTTTGTTTCATTTCCTCCTCCATGAACATATGGGCTACTTACCATATCTTCATCTGTCTCTAAAGTGATCTTGAAGATATCTCCCTGCTCAGTCTGAGCCAAAAAGAAGAACATTGACTTGGTCTTATGGGTGGCAGAGCAGACAAAAATCATTCCTCTTTCAGGGTCATCAAGGTCATTCTAGCAAAATCAAATACACAACCATCATTTTAGAAACGATCACTTCTTACTTTTGGAATTCAGCATCTTACCACTAGGAAGCAAACAGGCCACCTGAGACGCAAGACACAAGCTTTGACTCAGAGAAAGCCTGTCAGTCAAACGTTACAAAAAAATGTTTGCCAATCCTGATCTAAACAGCTATCTAGGAAATTGCCCAATTGTTCACAGAACTCCTCCACAGTTTAGAACACAGAACTCCTCAGCAGTTTAGTGAGACGCTCAGCAACCTAGTGAGACAGTGTTTCAAAACAAAAATAAGAAGGGCTGGGGGTATAGCTAAGAGGTAGAATGCCCCTAGGTTCTACCCAGTACCCAAAGAAAGAAAAGGAAACATCGCTGTCATGAAAGACCAAAACAAAAATCCTCAATTAAAAAAGACTAAAGGCAGATTATGAAGGGAATATTTTTGGACAGTAAGAAAAATGTGAATATGCACTATAAATTGAGATAATTTTATTTTGCAAAATGTTATAACCGTTGAATCTTTGTGAAGGGTATATAGGAATTCATTGTTCTACTGTTCTTAAGTATTCTGCAAGTTGGAAGTTTTCAAAACAAAATGCTGGGGTGGGGGGACAGTAAAAGACAATCTATCTCCAACAAATACACCTGGCTTCTTCAAACAGAAACTCAGGAATTTCAAATTGATAAATGTCCATATATTCCTCTGAACTGAATATTTAGTTTTTTTTGCGGTACTGGGGATTGAACCCAGGGGCATTCTACCCTCGAGCTACACACCCAGCCCTATTTTTTTATTCTTTATTTTGAAACAGGGTCTCACTAACTTGCGGAGGGCCTCACTAAGTAGTTGAGGCTGGCCGCGAACCCGGATCCTCCGGTCTCAGCCTCCCAAGTACTGGGACTACAGGCGTGCGCCACCAGGCCTGGCTTTGAATATTTAGTTTTAATTCCCGTTCTCAAAGAATGTTCTACTTAAATATATCACTTCATTAAAAATAACACTTATAAAAAACTAAAACTATACATAACTAAGAGACTACACTCCAATAAGTGTAATTCATTTCACAAACAAATCTCTCTCTTCTAATGGCAAAGGCCTTACCCGTCTTCTGGGAATTGGACAGCGGATATCTGGTTGGTCACCAAAGTTCTTGTAGGTGATGTAGTTTTCAGAGCAGATCAGAACTCCACTTGGACCATCTGATCCTCCTGGAACTGTAAGAGACAGTAAAACTCAACAGTGATTCTACATACCTATGAATTACTTTAGCTTTCAACTATTTCTCTCCTTCACCACTTGATGAAAACTGTACCAAAAGCTGAGAAACATTCCAAGAGTTTCTTCTCCATGATGTCCATGCCAGCTAATAATGGAACAGTTTGTGTTTAAGTGGAAAATTTGGGTAATCTTAACCTTAATAATGCATCCAAATTTTTATGGCCAAACCCAGAACTCAGTGCGCAGCTTCAGACCCATAATCTAAACACCTACCAGGTATGGGCATCCCACAGATTATTTTAAAAATACAGTGTGGGCTGGGCATGGTGGCGCACGCTTGCAATCCCAGTACTTGGGAAGCGGAGACTGGAGGATCCGAGTTCGCGACCAGCCTAAGCTACTTAGTGAGGCCCTCTGCAACTTAGTGAGACCCGATTTCAAAATAAAGTATAAAAAATAGGGCCGGGGGTGTAGCTCGCAGGTAAAACACCCCTGGGTTCAATCCCCGGTACCACACACACACACACACACACACACACACACACACACACA
>PVJS01020434.1:0-32585 GCA_004027185.1 Glis glis
TGTGTGTGTGTGTTTCTTGGGGATTGAACCCAGGGTCACTCTACCACTGAGCTGTACCCCTAGCCATTTTTTTTTGTGTGTGTGTGTGTGTGGTACTGGGGATTGAACCCAGGGGGGTTCTACCTCCGAGCTACACCCCCGGCCCTATTTTTTATCCTTATTTTGAAACCAGGTCTCACAAAGTTGTGGAGGGCCTCACTAAGTAGGTGAGGCTGGCTGGGAACCTGGATCCTCAGGTCTCAGCCTCCCAAGTACTGGGATTACAAGCGTGCGCCACCATGCCCGGCTGCCATTTTTTAATTTTGAAACAGGATCTTGCTAAGTTGCTGAGGCTATCCTGGAACCTGCCTTGTGATTCTCCTGTCTCAGTCTCCCAAGTTCTGGGATTATAGGCATGCACCATGACACCTGGCTGATTTGTGAAACTTTCAAAATAATGATTTGGAAGAGCATCTTTGTCAACTGAGTGTTCAACAGATACACAGCATGAAAAGAGTCCAGGGAGAACCTTTAAAGTACTCTTTTTTTTTTTCATCATTGGGGATTGAGCCCAGGGGCACTCTATAACTGAGCTATATTCCCAAACCTTTTAATTTTTTATTTTGAGACAGGGTCTTGCTAAATTGCCCAGGCTGGCCTTGAACTTGTAACCCTTTGATCCTCCAGCCTTGGCCTGCAGAGTAGAGTGATTACAGGTGTACACACTGCCCAGCTCTTTAAAGTATTCTAATGAATAAAGCCCTCTGCAGCCTAGCAGAGCAGGTGCTGCAGAAATGCGCATGCTCCTGGGGCTGTGGTTTAGCATCAGAAGCAGGTAGGCCCCTCAGCTGACAGTGTTTCAGGCGAATGCTGGGAGTGTAGCCCATAGCAGCACCCCATAACATGAAATTCAACACTGAAAGTACACTGACAGTTCAGGTACATAGAGCATGGTGATGCAATTTACATCGAATCTTAGGGCCTGAGGGAAGCTATTCAAGCAGGCTGTGACCCACATGGAGAACCACTTACCCAGGATTTGCTTGCTCCTTCACTCTGATCCAACGCACCAGCAAGTGAACAATATTTTATATAAACACGGAGTTCTCACACAAAATCACACAAACACATTGAATTCTCAAAGGAATTAAAATAAGTGGATTTATGGACTGACTGGAGAAAATATTTACTTCAGAGGACGTGCTCAGTATAAAAAGGCGTAAACATAGCTTTAAAGGATTTGTGTTAGAAATCTCAACTTTGATATACATAGGGATTTGGTTAGTTTTAATAGCATCAACTATATAATACACATCGAAATATAAAAGTCTAGCTTCAGGGAGCATATCTCAGATAGAAAGAAAATCCCAAGAGTGAAAATCAGGAAAGAAAAAAAAAATGGGTTCATAGTAATTGGCAATTTTCAACAGATTAGAATCTAAGTAGAAAAACAAAGTGTGAAAGATCTAGTAGATTTTATTCTATTTATTGTTGGACTGAATATATTCTAGAATATACTTTAGATGTGTAAATCATGGATAAATATCTGCTTCACTTTTTAAAACTGGGGACTGCCTTATAAATGAGCTTAGGCATAAAATATTCAATTAGCCAAAATAACCAGTATATGTATGCCAGCAAGTCTGGTTTACTTTCACTCTTACCTTCATACCTTCACATTTGTGGGAGGAAAAATAATCAAATTCAATACTGACATTGCAATATCATGGGAGAGTTTCAGAAGAATGCGCCACCCCCAGGACTGATCGGCTCTATCCCCCCTCTTTGACCTGACAGGGCTGGGATTGTGTCATGCACATGAAAACAAATATTCTCGCTTACCTGAGACAGTGACTGTCGGAGCCGGGCCATCTGCGTGCTGTGGCCTTTATTATGTTCCTGCTCAGAAACCATCTGCTTCAGCTTCTCTTTCTCTATAGCTATGCTATTAAATGCAGACTTCAAAAGAGAATGCACTGGGTGGGGAGAAAGGCGAGAAACAAATATTAAGAAAGAACATAGAAAACAATCTACTTCTCAGGATTTTAACCTAGATATTTTCTGGAAAATTGAAAGTCTAATTAAAAATCAGCCTTAAAATGGAATTTATCAATTCTGATAAATATTGATACTTAAATATGGCAATTGTAATTAATTAGGGTAAAAATTTTAATATTTTATGACAGAGAAGCCAACAAAGATTTGAAAGCTGCATATAAAACTAGCAATATCCATTCTAAATATCAATATTTATAAATTAATTTATGATCCCTAGAGGGAAAAGAGAACATGTTTTCCTTGCCATATTTGATGATAGTGATTTGAGCAGTTCTGTGTAGCATAAAGTATCATGCAAAGCATTTAGTTATTAAAAAATTATTTCCCCAAAGCATACACCCAAAAGGGGCATTGTATGGGTCCTGTGAACATAAAACAAGCAGCCCACCTAGTTCTAAGTTGCCTTGGAGGTAGGAAATGATTTGGCCTTAAGAACAGCACTTGTATTGCTTTCTCAGGAAAGTCTTGATATCCAAAGTTCTTTGATTTAAAAGCAACAATAAAGACACAGTCCTCCCCCCATTTCCTGCATACTTAACAACTTATTTTGGTAAAATCTGAGGCAGTCTTTCATGTTGAACTACAATAAGGTTGAACTTCCAACTCCTCTTGGTACCAGGGATTGAACCTGGGGGTACTATACCTCTGAGTGACACCCCCAGCCCTATTTTATTTTGGTTTTGAAACAGGGTCTCACTAAGTTACTGAGGGCCTTGCTTGCTAAATTGTCTCTTTTTTTTTTTTTTTTGGTACTGGGCATTGAGCCCAGGGGCATTCTACTTCCGAGTTATACCCTCAGCCCTATTTTATTTTTATTTTGAAACAGAGTCCTGCTAGGTTGAAGAGAATCTCACTACTTGCTGAGGCTGTCCTTGAACCTGCGATTCTACTGTCTCAGCCTCCCAAGTACTGGGATTATAAGCGTAGGCCACCATGCCGGGCTAACTCCTATTTTTTTTACAATAACAGAGTTTCTATAATATACAAAGTTTCCTAAAACAGATATTTCCTTATTTGAGAAAGATTATTTTTTAAAACGAGTGGAAAATTTTAGCACAAAATTCAGTGGCTGGATTAAAGTGGGAAAATGGCAGGACCCCCAAGGGATTCATAAATGCATTGATTTATGTGCTACGTTCCATCATCAATTTAAAGGTAATAACTTGGTACGTGAAATGCATTAACCTCAGTGACTCTAAACACAGATTCCTCTACTATTTTAAAACTCATCATGCTTTCTAAAGAGCTCACTCAACAGTCATGGGAAAGCCCTTCCCCACACCCCGCCCCCCCAGCACAGAGAATTTGTATGCCTGTTGAAAAGAAAACATAGAGTTTCAACAGAGGCTTTAAAACTCTGTTGAAACTTGGATTTCCTGAAAGATTCAGGACTGCAACCAAATACACAAAGCTTTCCTGAGGCGGCCTTTAAATTAATCCATCCCCTTCAGCAGCTGTGCTGAGCTCAATGTGTTTTCTCATTCTACCTGCTGCTACCCCCTCAGAAGTAAAAGTTACTGGCTGTGACTCTATGATGTTATGTGAACAAAATACGATTGCTCTAGTCTAATAGCGTAATTAGCATCTAGTTAATAGCGCAACGAACTGACTAGGAGTAAAAAGGCAGGTAAGAGAGTTGGCCCTGTAGAATCTCAGTGGAAAAATCTACAGAAAAAAAGGTAAACTGATTTAGCTTAATTGTTTTAAGGTTATCAAATTAAAGAAACATCTGATTATCTCTCAAATACCTATGATCTGAAATCCAGAGAGTATCGCAGTCGGAGGAGAGTTACCCTGGCAGCCAAGGCTCTTGTTCAAGCCCATAGCACCTCTTTCTGGTGGTTTGATTTCATGGAGTTTAGCATTCCCAGGGACGTCCTCAGGGTACACCCCTTCTTTGTGAGCCACCAGGCTCTTGAGTATTAAGGGGTACATGAGATGCTCCATTTAACATCCATTTTTCAGGAATATTTTACAACTTGTTATCGGCCTTCCAGCTCTCCTACCAACATACCAGGCACATGAGGGAAGCCACTTCGGGTCTTTAGTCCAGGCCAGATACCATCAAGTGACCCTCATCAGTGACACATGGCGCAGAAACTTTGCTCTTAGCTGAGCCCTGCCTGAGTTCCTGACCCATAAATTGTAAAATACAATAAATGTTGTTTAAGAGACTCACATAGTATCTTTTTCTTTCTTTCTCTTTCTTCTTTCTTTCTTTCTTTCTTTCTTTCTTTCTCTTTCTTTCTTTCTTTCTTTCCTTTTCTTTCTTTCTTTTCTTTTCTTTCTTTCTTTCTATTTTTTTTTGTGGTATTAGGGATTGAATCTGGGGGTGTTCTACCTTCAAGCTACACCCCCAGCCCTATTATAGTTTGAAACAGGGTCTTGCTAAGTTGCTGAGGGCCTTGCTAAGTTGCTAAGGCTGGCTTCAAACCTGTGATTCTTCTGTTTTAGCCTCCTAAATACTAGGATTACAGGCATGAACCACCATGCCCAGCTCAGAATCTTTTTCCTTGCTAAGGATATGTGCTAAAAGACATTTTTAAAAGATGTTAAGCAGTAGTATCCTGCTGGGCTGCCTGGGGCAACTGTTTTGTCTTTCTTCTTCTTGCCACCCCCATGACACCTTATTCGGTCTGAACTTAAGCCTGTGATGTGTATTCTCCCAATAGGCAGGCGGCATGTCCTGCTGCATTTTGTGGACAGAACTCCAACCACAATATGCAACCATTTATTCTTTCTACCATCATCAACTAGACAAAAGAAAAAAGAATAAATCTTTCATCAAACAACTTTCATCACAGAAGAGACCTTCTTTAAAGGGCACATTAGATTTGTTGTTACCTTTCTGTGCAATTAGACAGAATTCTTCTTGCAGCTTTGTATAATCTGTTGAACTTTCCAGAGGGTCAGTGAGGTGGCTAGGGGGAGTCTGAAATTCAATATCTGCACAGAGGTTGGGGTTAGAGGAATGCAGGCGAACCGGCGACATGGTGGCACTGAAAGGAACCTGAAAGGGGAAGACACAAATTATTAACGAGCCACAGTGCACTGTTCCACCTTCTCCTACACAGAAAATATCCCTCCTGTTCTTGAAAATAATAGACTCCTCTCTGATGACACGCTCAGACACACGCAGTACTCATTTATTTTGCAGGTAGTTGGGCTGGAAAGAGGGCGTCTCATTTCCCAGAGTTGATTTAGAACTGCCAGACTCACTGGGTTTTCACTGTTACTGAGAGATGACTACAGGATGGCAGGAAAAAAAGGCACAATCTCAGATAAGCTTCAACTCAGAACCCACGCTGGTGCCGAAAAATTAACTGGCAGGAAACTACAGTTGAACTGCAATGTGGCTGAGCTTCTCTTACAATGTCCAAGCAAGGGTTAGGCTCCCTCCTCTGAGCCTGCAGCAGGATCTTACTAAATATGTAAACATTTGAGAAATGCATGTAGAGATTCATTTGCTCCATAGCCATTAGATAACACACAAATCAAGTTCAATAGCATATACAATAATATTTTACACAATTATTTTTAAAATAGATTTATTAAAATGCATGTAGTAAATGCAATTTATATTCTATAAATCACTGTAGTTTACCTTTGTATGTTACCTACAACTCTGTTATATATATGAGCATGGTTTTTGAACTGGCCAATCTTGAAAAGCATTAGGTAGAAAAAGTCATATTACTATAGATTTTCCCAAAAGGCTTAAGTGCCTCCGCCCAGGCTGGCTCTGGACTGGGCTTGTGACGGTGGAGGCAAGGCACCTTTCCTCCACTCTTCTTCAAGAGGGCAGCCAGTGGAAAATGAAAATGAAATGCCAACCCTTCTTGCAAGTCAGATTAGCAGAAACCTCTTGCTGAGTCTCACTGCACAGATGTTCATTTGCCTGTCCTCAGGACCCACACTCTAGACTCCACCAACAGCCAAAGATGGTTCCCACTCCCTACCTCACAGGAAACTTGCTACAGGAGGAAGGAGTTAATACCTTGACTGAGGTGTGTATGTCAAAAACACTTCTTTTTAATTTAATGATTTTTTCCTTTAAACTTCCTAATAGGTTTGGTGAGAAAAGGGGGTGGGGGGAGATGGAGGACGGGTAGAGGAGGTGGAGAGAACCAAAAAACTCTGACCTGAGGTGAAGCTGGAGGGCAGGTGAGACCAAACAGAGGGCTCTTCCAATGCAGCTCTCTCTTGGCCGGGAGTTAGTTATCTCAAAAGATATCCAGGCCTACTAGGGAAGGAAGTGAGCAGGAAGCTTTCCCTCTAAATTCAGTCAACATATGTTGACATATGTTGTCCAAAGCATTTGCTATCTGGAGCCATCAAAGTCACTCTACCTCGTCCTCCAGGGGGACCTTGGCTGCACAGGGCTAGGAGATGTCGACAGCATGTTTATCTTATCAGGCTCAAAATTTCTGTCTGTCCCAGATTTAAAACAGAGAATTGGTAAATAAGCCATTTGAGAAAATGAAGTGCTGGGGCTTAATAATTTGCTAGAATCCTGTCTAAATTATTTTTATGATAACAATGACTGAGATCCTTTGGGGATACCTAAAAAGGGATGGAATTTACGTGGAAGTACAGAGATGACAGTGGAGATGCTAATCTAGAAAGAGCGGTCCACTCATATCCCTATGGGAGGGACCCAGAGAATCTGTGGAAAGGTTAATGGAGATTAGGAGGTCATGGGGGCAGACTGCATATTGAAGACATGGGTAGACCAGGGGTTTTTCAGATTAAAGGATACATATTCCTGATACAAAGAACTAGAAAAACATTAAGAAAAATGGATGTGAGTGTTTGGTGATGGGGGTGTGCTGAGGGTCATGGAAAAGGGCTTGTGTGCCCTCTGGTGTCCTCAATGCTCCAAGGTCTCATCTGATTTAGCAGACTCTTCTGAGTGAGTGGGGAGGGGTCCTGAGAGCTGGGGAGAGGTTGCATGGGGGACTCTCATGCAGTGAAAACTCAGAGAGCCCAGTAAGGACCCACACTTGTCCCAGAAACAATCACCTCTCAATGAACATTGAAGTCAGATGCTGAGAAGAAATACATGTTACAAGTTTATATTTTGAACATAATGGAAGTTTAAATTGGCTATTAAAACAATAAAAGTGGTTTTCTATTTTACCCACAGGGAAAGGGATTTGGAATGCTCCATTCAAATTGTGATCAGACAGTTAGTTCCCTGGGAAATTGAAAACTAATTTCTATATACTTCTGACTGAAAATGTGTATGTTGATATCTTTTTTTGTTAACAGAAATGTGTTGAATAGGTCATTTTAATTGAGGAATTCATGAAATTAAATCGAGAATACAAATTGAGATATATTAATCTAACTAACTGAATGTCTCTTCACCCTGAAGACTTATTTATTCCATCGTTTTTCATCAATTTGGGTATTTTGACATTCAAAAATTTAAATGGTAGCTAGTTTCTCTATCATTGATGGCTAGAATGGGAGTTGCCAACAGCTCTCTGTGTTTATGCCTGAGCACCCTCAATGCTGTAGTCAGACCTTCCCATCCTGCTCAGGAAACCCATGGCTTTCTGAAAGTCCTTTAATTGGGAAGAAGCCTGATTCTGGGATATTCTGGTTCCAATAACTGTGATGCTTTTAACCCCTGTCTATGAAGAAGTCAAAAGAGAAGTGAATGGAGAGTGGAACTGTGGGCCCTGAAATTTAGCAATGGTCAACATGAAAGATAGCACACACAGAGCGCCGGGGATGTGGCTCAGTGGTAGAGTACATGCTGGGTTTAATCCCCCGCACAGACAATAAAAAAGTACATGCAGAGGTATGAGATAGATACCAACCTCACAGGACTTATCAAGTCAGTGTGAAAGTCCCCTGCTTTTGTTAGGCTGCATTATGTGTACAGAGATCCTTTGGGGGGCACTGACTGCTTTGGGACCCTCAGTGTTCTTCCATGGAGAAAGGCTAGTGAGTCTCTGTTTCCAACCTGTTTTGTGGGGTCTGGTTGATGTCGCAAGTAGGCCATTCTGAGTACCTGTGCTAAGGATCAACAAGAATAAATTCTGGAAACATCTCCTTGGGTACACTTTTCTTTGGCACTATCTCAGGTGCACCAGAAACCTCGAGTGGGTGAGGAAAGCAAGTGATTAGAAATCATTTGGAAGGGTTTTGGGCAAAAGGCATCCAACGGGATAGGTTAGGCTCAAATGCATGGGATAACATCAGTGTCAGGCAGAGGAAGGACTGGGAAAACCACTGCATTAAAAGAAATGGGGGGCTGAGTCATCAGTGTCAGGTCAGTGGGATCAGGAGACAGGCTGAGGGTCCTGCTCAATGTTGCTGTTTTAGTATGGCATCAAAGCTACATATCCTAAGGCATTTGGAGTAGACATCCCCCCAGCTCCTCCTGGAAACATTATTTAATGTTGCTAGTAGCTTTTCTCACTGGATGCACCTAAATTATTTTTATAACTTCTTTGGTCGCAGCTACACAGGAACGTGGGCATTAATGCTTTCTTCTTCTAAAAGCTTTTTCTCTTCTGCCCTCAATTTAAAAAAATAAAAACCTATTCTATTCAAATAGGTGGAAATCCTAGTTCTTGTTCTATTCACTGTATGTATCTGCAATTTAAAGAATGAATGCAGGAGAAATGCAATCACCTCCCTGCATGTTACCCGGGAAGTACAATATTTGAAGAAACATTGTAATTTTCATAAAATGACTGACCTGTCTATACTATGATGTTCTCTAATAATCACTTGGATTTCTCAATTTTATGAATGAAAATCACATTTAAGAGTGATTTAATTTATTATGCATGTATCTATTGCCAGAATTTGCTATCACTTCTGGGTCATGGGCTTTTATCCATCTGAATTTGAATATATGCAAAAGATATACACTGACCATGAAAGCAATTTCAATAATTTGTTCAAATGTTCACAAAACTGTGAATTTAAGAGTCAGTTCCCTAATAAGCTCCAAGTCACTGGGTGTTTAATAATCAAAAGCAATTCCATCCTTCAAACAATCCAGCTAAACACCTACATATAAAGTCAGAGTTCAATTATTAATCATAAAGTAGAAAGCCAATAATCCTCTCACCAGGACCCATTCTTCTACAATGCAACCAAAATCTTTGAATATTTTCCAGCAATTCTAGTCTTAAAATATACCCCACCCTTAGCAAGAGCAAGACTGTTGTTAATTCAGGAAATATACAATAGCAAAAAAAAAAAAAAAAAACTAACATCTTTGATTGCTATTAACTCAACACTCAATTTTTACAAGTTCCCAAGATCTCATGATCAAGCAAATTTATGATTTATTTTTATTCAGCAAAGGGTTCTTTTTTGAGACAGGGTCTAACTATGTTGCTCAGGCTGGCCTCGAATTCCTGGGCTCAAGCAATCCTCTTGCCTTAGCCTCCAGAGTAGCCAGGGCTACAGGAGTGTGCCACTGTGCCTGACTTAACAAAGGGTTCATGTGTTTAGATATTCTATTTTATATTCTGAATGGATAATCACTATTCTTTGCTTTATCTGCCTCAGTATGCCTTCTATTCTCCTTATATCCATTTCATTTTCTTTTAGAAATGAATAAAACAAACAAGCAACAAAAATCTAACTTCTGGATATGGATTAAACACCATCTAAATCTGTGGGTTTTTTCCATTTCCACACTATATTTTCTGATTTTCATGTCTGTATTCTTTCCAGAAAACAATTTTCCCTTGCTAAGTATAATTTGGATAGCCATTTAGAGATGACATCAAAATTCACCTTTTCTTACCCTCTCATTTCTTTCTCACATCCTTTTCAAATAGTCACATTGCTACAAAAAAAAGCACAATTTATGTCTGTAGTAACATGACTTTTCTTAGGAAAAAAACAACAACAGAAATCAGTTAGCAAAGGCTCCAATATCATATGGAAAACAAAACAAAAAAAAACCACCAAAAATATCACTTACGAAAATCCCCCACCACGGGACAAGAGACTCAGTTTGGCAAACTTGAGTTTATATCATTTCATACACTGATAGTAGAAGTCAGGAGCTGGGTTATGTCATAGTTCTCCATTACAAAAAATGAATACCCATGTCTGACTCCTGCCATGCAAAGACAGCCAGAGATCATGCGAAAGCTGGGCCAACATGAGTGTGTACAGAGCCTTCTCAAGAGTGGCGCCTTCGGGGGGGGGGGGTCCCTGGGACACAGTTCCTCATTCTCATTAAACTTCCCCGTGAGATTGAAATTCACTCACTGTTGTAGCCACTGCTGCCGCTAGCCTCTGCCGGCGCCGGGTGGTGCTGAACTGGCCCTTCGCAGGTGGCCCTTCCTGACAGTGAATGGGAGAAGAGAAGGGGGTAAAAACATGGGATGGGTGGGGGAGGGGAGAGGATGGGATATGGGAGGTTGAAAGATAATCAGACAAGGGAGAGGGAGAATTTTTAACTGAAGTTGATTTTTCTTAAAAAAATATATCTTAGCATTGAGAAGAGCTCAAAGGGGCAATCACGCCATGAGACATGCTCAATATTCTCATTGCAGGTCATTTAAACACTAGAAGTCTATTTGATGACTATAACTCCTACCCCAAAAAGAGATGGAGACTTATGTACTGATGAATACTCTCTGATTTTAAGGTAAAATAAATGTGCATACTGCTTTATTTATGTGAAGCCATGTTATATGAAATCAAAAGACACTGAATAAATGGTAGCAAAGAAAAAAATAAGTTCAGGAAAAAATGATTAAATAATGTGTGAAGGCTACAATGAATAAATGGTAATGAGAGCCTCCTCTTGGACAGGAAGAATTTTTTCATTTCCTACTGGGAGAAAAATATAAGTGGAAGGATCCTAGGATTTTTCAGCTCCCCGCTTAATTCCCTACCATAAAGCTCGCTTGCTGGGACTCAACACTAGGAATAGTGTTGGGATCTCCAAGTCGAATATTTTTCCAAGGAGGAAGCTAGTTCCCATAGGATAAGAAAAAGAAAAAAGAAAAAACAAAAACAAACTCAAGGTTCTCATTAGGCAGGGACAATGCCTATGGAATTAGCTTTGAAAGTTTGAAAGCACAGGTTCTGTTCAGTGATGTGTACCTATGCATAAACCAGAAGATTCCTAGAACCTCCTACCACCCTCCCCCCAACTTCTGGTGGATAGGATTAAGGGATAATGATATTTCCTTTACCCACTCAATTCTACCTCTCTCTCCCGGACCCTGAGTTTTCATGGTTGTGAGCAATAATTTCATTTCTAATCAACTGAGTTATCTTTCTCAGAATAACCTAAGAGTGTAGATAGAGAAAACAGCATGATTGCTTTTTTCAGTTTGGAATGACAAAAAATATTTGAAATTCTATCTTCAATTTTCTTTAAAATTTCCCAACTATTTTCATAAATCTTCACAAATCTTCTGCATACTTATATGTAGGTAATATATACATACATATATAATCTGATTTCCACAAAAAGTTTTTCTATACAAAATGTCTTTTTAATGTAGTAAAAGGAAGAACTTTTTTTTCCCTTGAGTGTATTTTGAGGGTGTATGAGATATGGGATAGCTACATGTAAATGGTGGACCTGTTACTATGTACTTTCTGCTAATCCTCATCACCTCCAACAACTAGGCATCTAGTATTTAATTCATGTTATTGGCAACAGAGGAAATCTAGCAGATCTTTCTTCTACACCACACCTTTAAAACCATTCCTTCCTTGACCTCTTCTATATCATTTATTTATTTATTTATTTATTTATTTATTTATTTATTTATTTTTGCAGTACCGGGGATTGAACCCAGGGGCGTTCTACCTCCGTGCTACACCCCCGGCCCTATTTTTTTATCCTTTATTTTGAAACATCTCACGATGTTGTGCGGAGGACCTCACTAAGTAGAGAGAGAGACAGGGAGAGAGAGAGAGAGACACAGAGAGAGAGAGAGAGAGAGAGAGAGAGCTGAGGCTGGCTGCGAACCCGGATTCTCCGGTCTCCGCCTCCCAAAGTTCTTCTATATCATTTAAAACACTGCCAAATTAGTACTGCATAAATTTGTGATTTTTATTAGAACCAGAAAACTTGAAGTTTGGGAGACAGGAAGTCCATTTTCTAAAAGAGAATCCCCTACAGAACGTTCTGGGAAAAAGGCTGCCTTCATGAGTTATATAATAAGTTCCTGAGGTCAACTACCCAATGGCGTCTGGCCATATAGGTCTAGGATTTAATCTTCACATTTGAATCAAGAGCACAGTCTCACTTATGCAAAGATAAGAAATCACATATCCAGTAAAATACCTTCATTTTTACTTTTCTGAGGTCAGCTTTTAAAATGATCTGATTTATCATTATCTCAAAATGATAACTACTATAGAATTTTGAAGGCAAAATTCAGTGACACAACAATAATAATAACAGCAGTAATAACAACCACCACAACACAAGACAGTCTGGGTTCCTTCACAATGGCTGATGAACTAAAAGATGCACATGACGGTAGAAATGGAACGTGATCTGACATAACCTGAGAGCTGCAACAGTGGGGGAAGTGAGATGATAATGAACTCAGAACAAATACTTGGCATCATTAGATGGAATCCCCATAGTCAAAAAGCATTTAAAATAGGAAGGAGGAACCTGGGTACTTGGGTGGGGAGAAAGTGGTGGTATGTTCAATCCACTAGAGGAAAAATAAATGTGATGCCAGTCTGTAGGAAAAACACAGCTGAGTAATGATATTCATGCTCCTCTTCATTCATAGTCATCGCTGGGTCCCCAGCAGGTATGCATGTGGAAGGAACTTTGAGGAACTTCCTAGTCATAGTAAATGAACATCCTGGGGCTTCTGGACAACCTGTTAGCTTGGAGGAGCAGAAAAGGCCCAGGGATGGTACCAAATCCTGAAGCATTTCAGCCTATGAAACCTCCCATTTAAGTCCAACTGGGAGTGGACTTTCTCTGGAAGTGATTAATAGCTTACTGCTACCAGAAGTCCCCACTTAAAGTGAGGACCACATCTTTTTATTTTTGAAAAGGCAAGTAGCTGGGTGTGGTGGCACACACTTGTAATCCCAGTACTTGGGAGGCTGAGACCTGGAGGATCCGGGTTCGCGGCCAGCCTCAGCTACTTAGTGAGACCTCTGCAACTTAGTGAGACCCGGTTTCAAAATAAAGAATAAAAAATAGGGCTGGTGTAGCTTGGAGGTAGTATGCCCCTGGGTTCAATCCCCAGTACTGCAAAAAAAAAAAAAAAAGGCAAAACTTTCTTTGAATATGAGGAGATTATTTCAATTTTCCTCAAAAATATCTAAACAAAAATTAAAAGGGTCATTTTGTTATTCTTTGGCAAAATAAAAATGAAGCCAAATGGCATAAATAAAAAAAATTAAAAACAAACTACTCAAAGATATGGCAGGAGTGTATATATAAGTGGAAAATATTTTCCCACTTCTTGAACTATTTTTTTCTGATGACTCAAAAAAATCTTCATAACTTCTCAGTACATTGTAAGCACAGCCTGTGACCAGGAGGGATATTCAAAGTTCCATTCTTGTGTCCTCCAGAAAAAAACGGAGTGATGTGGGGGTCATGGTGGGATCCTAGAGGCAGCAGACAGCCACAGGCATGGCACTTGGAGTTCCTGAGAGCCAACTTATTCAAGACAGACAGCAGCTGTGAAAGGGAATCTGTTCAGGGCACACCTTTGTGTGTGTGTGTGTGTGTGTGTGTGTGTGTGTGTGTGTTACTGGTAATGAACACAAGGGCATTCTACCTCTGAGCTATACCCCCAGCCCTATTTTACTTTTTATTTTGAAACAAGGTCTCACTAAATTGCTGATGGCCTTGCTAAGTACCTGAGGCTGGCCTCAAATTTGCGATCCTCTGTCTCAGCCTCCCAAGTACTGGGATTATAGGCATGCGCCACCATGCCCGGCTATAGGGGCATACTTTATAAAAACAGATAAATGATATCTATTCACACGTGTATATGTTCTAATGATGCTAGCCATCTTCGATTGTTGTATTTAAAGGAATGGCCTTTTAATGAAAAATGTCTCTTTATTCCATGCTATGGGAACCATAGATACCAAGCTTAAAATCAAATAAACAAACATACAAAAACTAGACAATCACAAGCTCTAAACAAATGAAACCGCCCAAGGCAATTTTAGGTAATTTTCTTGTGAAATAATTTGGCACATTTGTCCCTACAGTATTAATTTTATGAAAAGAAGGGAAAACACACAAAAAAATACTGAATAAAGAAACATGAAAATTTGTATTTATAGGATATAGAAATTCTAAATAAAATAATGGGCTTTTAATGCTAATGGAAATTTATTTTTAAATATATCAGATTAGCGAGCAAAGCAACAGTTTGTTATTTACATATTCAGAATGACAATACAAAGAATGTTATTAAAGCAGTCAGAATTAAAGAATTATTTTGTTAATTATTCAGAAGAAATTGAAGAATTCTGAAAAGCATTTTTTCTTTTGTATTAGGATATAAATTGATTTATAGTATAATTAAAAAAGTCAAATCATAAGTCTAATTTTGATTGTACAGGACAAGAATCATTTAGAATATACAACTAAGATTAGTAAGGATTCTAGTTTAAGGACCTGAAAGTAATATGATTTATGACATAAGAGATTTTAGGCATTTACCACATTTTCTATAAAGTAAGAGGATCTTACTTTAAAAATTTAGAAATACTTATTTCAAATAAAGATTTATTTAAAATAAATTTCAGGTAGATGTATCAGGAGCCATTTTAAGACTTTAGTTCAGATTGATAGCAAGTGTTGCAGGCCAAATAATATCTATTTTGGCAGAATCATAGAATTTTAACTTTGAATGGGAATTCAGAGATTATTATATCGACCCCATCACTTTATCCAGGAGCAAATGAAAACCTAGAAAATTTAACAGAAGTGCACAAATTTACATAGCCCGACAATCACAGTAATTAGGTTAGAACCCAGATTTGTTGATTTTTAATCTGTTGCACTCCCTGGTCTTTTTCTTGATAGAGAAAAAATTGATAAAGTTGACACATAAAAGGCTCTTTTAGGATCTAGTATATATAAATGAATGTTCATTACAGGCTACCAGATTTTTAGCCTAGATTTTTAAGGTGACTTTTTGTTAAACTAAGTTTTAGTTGTTCAAAAGCTATACTTGAGAATGAAAATGTTGCTTTGCAACCATATTATATAATTTTAACCTTTCTGTCAAATTCTTTTCACTTATACAAAGCTAAATAAAATAAATAGATTTCTCACTATTTCGGAGAAGCACTGGTTTTAAGGTAGTTAACCTGCTCTCTCAATCTAACATCCATGTACAGATATATAAGGACTAATACTTTAAAAGTATATGGACACATGAAGGAAAGAAAAGTAAAATCTGTACCTGCAGTTGTATTTTTGTATCTTTGCTGACACTTTTTGTTCTCCAGCGTCTTGTGACTCGCTTGTCTTTCTTTGAAATATCTACACAGTTAGCCTACATTACACAAATAGTTAAAAGCAACAAGGGGGTTATTAAGTTCACATAGATGATACACAGACAAAGAACATAGCAAGTTAGTAAAGAATCACTGTTAGAACCTTGAAGTAAACCAGCCAGGAGAGAGGCACTGCATTCAAAGCAGAGACAAGAACTTAGTTGTAAAATGCATTTTTCTGATATACAAAATGAAAACAGGATTAGAATTCTTGAACATTTTTTTCTACATGAAAAAAACAGTCTTAATTCTGAAAGTGTCTAATTTTGTATCTTCAAATCCATCATTTCTTTTTTTTTCTTTTTGGAGTACTGGGGATTAAACCTAGGGGGCATTCTACCTCCGAGCTAAACCCCCAACCCTATTTTTTGTTCTTTATTTTGAAACAGGGTCTCACTAAATTGCGGAGGGCCTCTCTAAGTAGCTGAGGCTGGCCGCGAACCCGGATCCTCCTGTCTCAGCCTCCCAAGTACTGGGATGACAAGCGTGCGCCACCACACCCGGCTCAAATCCATCTTTTCTAATGCAATAGAAATGTGGAAGAATGGTTTGGAGGTATACTTCTATAGCAGTTTATAGTGCATTTAAATGTGAAACATGTTTTAAAAGTCAGTTTAATTAATACAATGACACCAAGATTCAAAAATACTAAGAATAACTCCAGAATATCAACTAGTCTGTATTGTAGTTACTTTCCTTTAAATATTACCCTGTATATCATGGAACGATCCAGGAATGATTAAAGGTTAATATCGTAAGTCTTTCACCAGTAGCAGTAATAGACTTACCTGCATGTCAGTGAAGTTAGGTGCTGACTGAGTTCTCTGAAGTATTTCCAGATTTTGCAGGAGTTTGCTAAGTTCCACAAGGTTTGACTGGCAGTGTGCAAGATCTAATAAAAATCGGAAATAAAAATGTGTTAGAATTGGGCAGGGAGTGGTGGTGATGGTAATAAAAGTGAGTTAATCTACAATGTGGCAAATATGATCAGGCAGATCCATGTCTACATGGTGGTGACACCCACAAGTGAAACAAAACAGTACTTCTCTGGTTTTGAGCCATAAAACCATTGATTATTAGATGATTTCAAAGCCCATTCTCACCAATTAATGGCTCACAGTATAAGGGTCATTAAAATCTCAGTCAACTTGTGTATAATCACTTTCCTACTGGGATGGCTTTTGTCACATGGGAACATACTCAAGGGAACTTAGCAGTCCTATGGTTTTATTTCTAGGGACCTGTCTACTTGGTTCTCTAAAATGTTGTATAAGGGGGCTGTCTAGAATTTGGATGGAGTCCAAGTCACGTTTAGAAAAACAGAAGAGAATACAAAAATAAGCTAAATGTATTTATAATTTAGCTCACTAATAATGTTGCAATTAATGATTTCTTTAAAATCTATTAAAGACATTATACTAATTTAATATTTTATCTCTATGGGAAAAAATTGTTCCAAGAGCCAAGCAATTTCCTTATATATTTAAGGTCTGGACTGGCATAAGTTCAGATCTATGAGTAGCTAGCTGCTTTCAGTATTAAAACTATATATCAGAGCTATATAATGGGTTCCGTAAGATGTTACATCTTTTGAAATGCAACCAATGACATATGTAGCCAATGAAATAACCAAGAAATGTTCTTACTTTTGAAATGCAACCAATCTCAATATTAGGCAATCTCTATGACAAATGGTCAGTATAGATGAAAAAAAAGTGCTATAGGAGATTAGATAAGGGAGAGTTACCATGGCTTGAGGGACTTTTTCTGGGTCTGGAAGACTGATGGAAAGGGTTTCAGCAAAATAGGAAGATGAGGAAAGGTAGAGAGTGCAATGCAGGTCTGGCAGAAGTACAAATATGTCCATGAAATAGCAAAGTTGGGTTGAGTCTACAGACTGCAAGGTTGAAAGGGTATATAGGGCCAGAAAGCTGAGAGTATGGGCTGCTAAATGCTGGGCTAAGCACTTTGGCCTGATGCCCCAGAGCCAATGGAGAACCACTGAGGAGTTTTTACATAAAAGCTATTTTAAGAACTAATAGTCTGGAGGGAGCATTAGGTAGTGGCAAAGAATTAGCTTTGGGGTTAGTCAAATGTGGACTGGCTGAAGTCCCAGCCTCTCCACCAGGGCAGCTCTACCATCTTGGGCAAATTGCTTAACCCTCATGCATTTCACTTTCCTCATCCACAAAGTGGGAACAGCAGCAATACCTATGCCTCGTGGCTGGATGTGACAGAATAATGCCTGCTAAGTGCTGGCCCAGGACCTGCAAACTGGTTCAAGAATGGTCATTTCCCATAAGCCTCTGAGAGGGAGGAAGCACAGAGAAAGAGACCAAGGGGGAGAGCCAGTCAGGAGGCTGTGTGACCGCTCAAGAGAATGGTGGGCTTGAGTCAGAAAGACAGGAGCGGAATTCAGGGAAAGATAGACAAGAGGGGAGGGTGAGGGGGGATGTTTTCAAAGAAATGACAGACAGGACTTGGCCTTGGCTGGATGAACTGGGAGGAGGGTTAATGATGACCCTGGGGCTTCAGGGCTGGGATGACAGTAGCATTGACAGAGACAGAAGGAAGTCCCGGTGCTGGGTCCACTTTCAGGAAAGATACATCTGAGGTGGCAGTGTGACATATCCAAACACACACTCTAGAGTCAGATGCCCAAACCTGAATCCCAGCTCTACCTTACTTGCCATGAGAATTTAGTTGTGGGAACAAACTTCTGGGTATCTAAGTTTCCCAGAGTAGAGGCTGAAATGTCCAGAATTAGTGCTGTGGGAAGTGTCAGGTTTCTCCAAAAGTGAGGTCCAGCGTCTTTCCCCAACCTGAAGCTACTGTACTCAAACTAAAATCTGAGCATTTGATGAGTACATCCAAGGAAAACCTTCCAGCAGAAAGTCAGCTGGACAAGATTATGAATATAAAATTCCTCTTAAATCATTTTTCCACATAAACATTGAGTTTGGGAGGTGAGTGTCTTAGAGGGGTGATAAAAATGCCATGGTTACTTGGAGCTCACACATTGGTAAGGTGAAAAAGTTATTATTTGGTTGGGGGAACTAGCAAAGATTGCCAAATTCTAATTTTTTAAGTGAGAACATCAAAAAGTTATCTAATATCTACTTTTATTATAATCTCAGAAAGGAAAAAAACTTAAATTAACACTGACATCCTTTCAAGATAATTTTTAAAAATTAAATCAATGGAGTCCTACTAAATATTCTCATACATTGCCCTCGTTTTTCTCAGTTTTGAAGATTTAATGAAAATTATCTCATAGAATAGAAATGGCCTGTGAATCAAGTCTGAACCAATGTTCTCTGTTTGATGACAAGAAATGAGAAAGTAAGAGATTAAGTAGCTCAGAGATGGCAGAGTGAAGGAATTGTTTATTAGTTTAGAGTATTTTAAAACAGATCCATAGTGATATACCACTAACAGGTAACTATGGATATAAGATACAGTATATTGGAATTTTGCCCTTTATGGCTGGCTTATCAGGAAACATATACTTATTCCATGGGTAAGACAGAGCAGGGGAGAAGGCAGCCCTAACAGTGACCTACAGAGGAGGGCAGAGCAGAGAGTCCAGGAGCGCAGGTGGAGGGCTCTTCAGGGTCCAGGGACTGGGGGAATAAGGAAGCCAGAAGGAACTAGTAAAAGGTGAGAGAAGGTTGAAGTGGGTGGAAGTCAAGGCAAGAGTAAAAGCCAGATTTATTTGTGAGGGTGTAGGAGAATGGTCAGGCAAGAAGCCCAGGACATGGAATGGAGAAGGATCTAGTGTATAAAAATAAGAAAAGGGGAAGGTTAAGTCAATCAAAGGGGTCAGGGAGAAAGATGAAGCATCCACAATTCACCTCAATAATTTTTTGGCTTGGTTTTAGGGGCTTATTCTGATAACCCGCACGGGCAAGAACTAACCTTCTGCACACCTGTCCATCTCTTCCGAGTCCTGTAACCAGGCGGCCACTTTACTCTGGCCGGTCGTGCAGGTTGTGGGGAGGCTGTTGCTGCATGGTAAAGGGGACTGCCAGGGGAAGCTGTTTGGCTGCACCTACAACAGACGGAAACAGAGATGAAGCACATGATTACAAGAAGCAGAAACAGTGCATTTACATGATCATTAAAAAAGACAAGTGCCCTCAAAGCAACGTTAAGGAAGAAAGGAATAAAGGACACATTCGAAATGTGGAAGAAGCCTCTCAGCTAAATTCGGTATGTGCTCAGTGAAGGCGCCATTCATAAACAATAACAGCACTCTCAGTAAGTTGCAGGCTCCATCAATCAGTGAAGGGGGCAACATTCTTCACAGATGTTGTATACCCAGGTGTGGTGGTGCACATTTGTAATCCCAGAACTTGGGAGGCTGAGACTGGAGGATCTGGGTGTACGACCAGCCTCAGCTACTTAGTGAGGCCCTCCGCAACTTAGTGAGACCCTGTCTCAAAAAATAAAGAATAAAATATAAGGCTGGGGGTATAGCCCAGAGGTAGAATGCCCCTGGGTTCAATCCCTGGTACTGCAAAAAAAAAAAAAAAGGATGTTGTATCTCACATCCGCAAGGACCTGCCAACCCAAATTCCCAAGATTTTTAAATTACTCAGTAAGTTGTAGATGATACAGCATTCTTATCGCAGTACTCTTAACTCATGATGAAAGCGTTTCCTTTCCAAAAGCTCTTTGTGCCCATATGATAG
This sequence comes from Glis glis, assembly GCA_004027185.1. Classification (NCBI taxonomy): domain Eukaryota; kingdom Metazoa; phylum Chordata; class Mammalia; order Rodentia; family Gliridae; genus Glis; species Glis glis. Next base: position 20,241 of record PVJS01020434.1, read on the forward strand.
GTTCAAGGTCTTGTCAACCACTTGTGATTCCTAAATCCCTCAACGAGCAGCCTTCAAATGAAAACTGAAAATTATATAAAAAGGCAGTTTTGCCAAGTCATTCTCTATTGTGTATGGATTTTCCATTAAAAGGATTTTATGTGGAATAAATTAAAGTTGTACATAATATGCAGATTTTAGGGTGATTGCAACAAATACTCAGTGAAATAAGCAGAAACTTATTTCCCAAATAGTTGAAATAGCTTTAAAATTTGATATTTGATTTTAATATTCAATAACAAGTGATTTTGTCTCTTCTAAATCATTATGAAGGGAATGGGGTGCATGATTAACAAACTCAAACTTGCATATCACCCACAGAGGGCCACCGACCAATTAACATTCAGGAGTCCCATAATTTGGTATGTAGAAAGCAAGTGAAGTGATAAAAAAGCTCTTTTCAGTCTTTATTGTATTTTGATAAATGCAACAGAAATCTTTCTCCAAGTTAGATCTTAGAGGTATGTCATTTGCAACCAGAGAAACAGATCTTTTGTCAAAACCAAAGTTGAAGAACTTTCTTATTCCAAGGCAAACAGAGAGATTTGGTTTTCATTAACCATTCTCAGATATCACCCAAATCATTTAATAAATAAGAGGGATGAAAATAATGTATCTTTTGTCAATACTTTGTGCCAAAGATGCAGGCAGAAGCTGGAAGAACCAAAGAATTAAAATTACATATATTTTCAAAGATCCATTTGGGATCCATTTCTCATTTAGTTTGGACTAATGCTGGGATTTATTTCACCCTGTAGTGAGAACACAGAAGGCCCAGAGAAACATGGGGATTGTCTTGGGCATCTGTAAGTTCCCCAATCTTCCCAACCCCCTGACCTCCTGCTGTGTTCCCTTTTATTTCAGAACTGGTTGGTATTAGGGTTGATCCAGCATCCTCTTTCTAGGAGAAAGATAATTAAACAGTCCTTAGCAAAAGCTGCAATCAGAATGAAATAATGCAATATTTGAGAGCCTTGTGAAACAAAAATTACTTAAGAAATTTCCATTGAACTAACAAAAACTGGATAGAGTAATATTTCATTCAATTTGATTTGGTTTAGCCTTGCAGTTTCTCAATGCTTTGCAAAGGAAACTTGAATCTGTGTATTGCATACATTCCTGTGTAAACCAACAGAAAGCAGGATCTCCGCTGAAATATTGAGCCGAATCCTTGCGGCAGCTGTCTCTGTCCTCACTTCCATGTGCCTAGTGTGAAGCTGGAGCACCCCTGGCCAGTACAATGCGGCCATGTTTCAGGAAACTTAATTATTGAATTGGAGGCAGAAACAGCTATGTCCCTGCCTGTTGTCTCAACCTTGACTCTTGCCTTTTTTTTTTAAGTTGTGCTGGGGATCAAAACCAGGTGCCTCCAGCATGCTAGGTAAGTGCTCTACCACTGAGCTACATCCCCAGCCCTTTTTAAATTTTTATTTTTAGGCAGAATCTGTATAAGTTGTTCAGGCTGGCCTCGAACTTGTGATCCTGCTGCCTCAGCCCCCTGAGTAGCTGGGATTATAGGCCTGTGCCACTATGCCCTGCTTAACCTTGACTTTTAAATAGGCAACACCTCTAGCTTTTCAGCAACATAGAAAACGAACTCTTATTACAGCCCAAAGAACAACTTCAGCCTCCCTTGCCTGGCACCTGGTACATTGGAAAGGGCATTGATTTTGGAAACAGAGATGTGGGGTCAGATCCTAGAATGGCCATGCCATTTCCGGACAAATTCTTTACTGTCTCTGAACTTTGGCTGTATGAAAGATGAGAGATGAATGAATGTCAAGTGCTTCACACGGTAAATACCTCATCACTGAAATAGACTACTGCCTATATTATTACCACAATCTCTAGTTTCCTTGCATTAACTTCATGAGGGAACGTACCAGCCTCTCTGAGCCACACATTATTACAGCTCAAAGCAGGAAAGCAAGTCTCCCTTTCAGAACTTTGAGGTCTTAATCTTAGCATGACTCAGGAAGATGCTGGATTTCTGGGAGCTGATTAAACAAATGTTTGCTATCCTTCCCAATATTCCTACAAAGCCACCTAAAAATAGAATGTTGTCTATTCATAAGAAAGGAAAAATAACTCTTAATTCTTTTTGGTGATCCACATTTCAGCCTAATTTATACTTGTGATTTTTTTTTTTTTTTTTTTGCGGTACCGGGGATTGAACCCAGGGGCGTTCTACCTCCGCACTACACCCCCGGCCCTATTTTTTATACTTTATTTTGAAACTGGTCTCACGAAGTTACGGAGGGCCTCACTGAGAGAGAGAGAGAGAGAGAGAGAGAAAGAGAGAGAGAGAGCTGAGGCTGGCCGCGAACCCGGATCCTCCGGTCTCTGCCTCCCAAAGTACTGGGATTATAAGCGTGCGCCACCACGCCCGGCTTTTTTTCCTTTTTGGTACTGGGGGTTGAACCCAGGGGCATTCTAGCTACACCCCCACCAGCCCTTTAAAAATTTTTTTTTAGTTTGAAACAGGATTTTGCTAAGTTGCTGAGGCTGCCATAGAACCTGCAATCCTCCTGTCTCAGGCTCCCAAGTACTGGGATTATAGGTGTGCACCACCATGCCCAGCTTGTCATTAACTTTGATGCCAATGTCACTACTGTCCTGACACTCAGGAGACAGTGTCAGTTTATAAAGCCAACTTTTCCTTTCTGGCGTTTTCAAATGAGGCACAGCAATGTGTTTGCATGATTTTCTAAGCAGTTTCCAGGCTGGTTTTTATAGTGCGAAGTTGTACCTTTCCATCCACAACAGAAACATTAGCAGCTGGGGAGGACTCAGCCGTGGAGGTCGCAGGGAATATGTGAAAGCTAGCATCTCTGGGTGACCTCACAATTTCATTCTGACGGTACAACCGGTGATGTCGCAGCTTGGAGACCCACGCGTCAAACCAGTCCTGGGATTTCACCTGCAGCAACGAGCGAGAGGAGAAGATAACTATGAAACTAACCTCCTACCCGCCATGGGGGCAGGCAAATCATTTCCCCTGCGAATGACAGAGAAACGGCTGAAAAGTGACTTCACCTTCAAATGGTAGATGTGCTCCTCTGTGTCGAGGTCTATTCTCCGAGCTTTCTTCTTAATGGACATGACTGAGAGTCCAACGTCTATGCTCCCATGGACCTTCCCTTTTTGAATCTGAAATCAAAAGACTAGTAAATATGCTGGAAGGATATAGGGTCTGATGTGTTTCAGTACTGAACTTAAGTGAGCTCAAGGTAAATTTTAATTTATCTCCAGGAAGTAAATAACTACACTTTTTTATTTTTTTTATGGCGCTGGGGATTGAACCCAGGGGCGTTCTACCTCTGAGCTACATCCCCAGCCCTTTTTATTTTTTGAAACAGGGTCTTGCCAGGTTGCTGAGAGTCTTGCTATTTTGCTGAGGCTATCCTCGAACCTGCAATCCTCTGTCTCAGCCTCCCAAATACTGGGATTACAGGTGTGGGCCCCCACTCCTGGTTTATTACATCTCTTTAATAAAGAGAAAATAGCTAAGGCTCTAGGGTTGAGATCCTTAAAATGAGGATAGTTGAAGCTAGTGTGACTCCATACCAATTTAATTGACACTATTCATCTTACTCCTGTTTTGGACGTAACCTATAATGCCAATTCGTCATAATTCTAGATTTCACAGCTTTTAACCCCTCAAAAAGACATCTTTAGTAATTTCTAAAATAACTGTGGTCAACTTTTGACCTATGGCCTGGAACATCCCTGAACAGTTAGCTGGAAGACAGGTGCTGGGGCAGAACGGGGCAGCTGGGAGGGGAGCGCACGGAGCGGCGGATCCGCCTTCTGGCTGTCCCCTTCAGATCAAGGACACAGTTGATTCAATAACAGAGATGGGGACAAAACTGCAGTCTGAACCCTGTTATTTCCCCTACACCACAATGACATGGAGGGAATTTTCCAGTTATACATGCAAACAACTACTTTGCATAGTAAGCAAAAATAATTTAAAATCATTTTAATGAATTGGGATTCCCAAGACAAAAGGATATATGAAATAGAAATGAAGATTGAAGATCAAAAGACAGTTTTTAAAAGGACATTAGCAAAAACAAAACTGCATTAAATCTAAAAAAAAAAAAAAACACCACGTAAAGCAGAGTTTATTGAAAGGTGCAGGGAAAAAAGCCTATGTACATTTTCTCTCCAAGAGAGAAAGGGTGATTTTATTAATGTGTTGCTTTTAGATTTAAGCTTCTGTTTTAATAAATCAAAATAGTTAAATCTTCATGCACTGGTTTGAGATTTTATGCTGAGTTAAGCATAAAATACACCTTCTCTGGAACATGCAAGTTTAGCAGCTGGTTAAATATTATAGGAACAGACATGCACAGAGCTGGTAACTACAGCATAAGGCTTGTACAATTAGTGTTTACTCACTTCAAGCAGAATTCTAAGTCAATTTTTGAAACATGGTCTGTGTGCTACTTACATCAAGTGGTGCCTTTGAATACTTTAACATTCCATTATCCAGGACAAAAAACCTCTGCAAGAACCAAATACCCCTAGTTACTGTCTGTATTTTGAATTATACAAAGCATTCACAAATGTGGGTATAAAGTTGCTTTACATTAGCAATCAATATGTTTAATCTTTTTTTTTTGGTACTGGGGGTACAGGGGTGCTCTACCCTGACTCTTTTTATTTTTATTTTGAAACAGGGTCTCACTAAATTGCTGAAGCTTGAACTTGTGATCTTCCTGTCTCAGCCTCCCAAGCACTGTGATTACACATGTGCGCCACCATGCCCAGCCATGTTTGATCATTTTAATATATGAATTCAGTGCATCTGGCTAAAATCAGTCACATGAAATTGTAAGGAGATCAGAGTTCTAGTTCCATGCTGTTAACCTACCAGGCTTCTTTTCTACCTAACCCACTGTGGATAGAATCTTTTCACCATGGTTTTTCTCAAAAAGGGGGGAAGCACAGGGCCTTCAGCTAAGACCTTCTGAGTGAACCACTCTGGGATATTTTTAGGGGTGAGAAATGAGAATAATCTGGATTAGGTGACAGTAATTCTGTAAGGAGCTATACAATTCTACAGGGGAATGTTCATCCTAAAGGTAAACTGAATTTCCCCTGGATAATTCCTGACAATGCTCATGTGCACTGTAGAAGCCAGCAGACCACATATGCATAGTGAATTCATAGAAAGTTTACATGGCCTTAGCTACTTGCTTGTGCTGTCCACTTAACAAAATGCTTGTGTTCTACTATCAGTAAAAAAGACTAAAGTTCTCACATTACATTAAGGATAAAAAATTTAGAGGTTTTTTTTTTTCTTTTGGTAATTTCTGTCTGCTCCAAGGTTTTCCTAGTCTAGTAGTCTGAATGAATTTAGCTAGTTTTGCTCCACATACACTCAGGCTGTTGCTTTCCTTTCAGTGGGAAATTCACAAGAGAACAAACAGCTCCCAGGACCCAGTCAGACAATGGGTCCAGTGCCTCCTCTAGTTCTACACATGCAAGGCATCTTTCTATTGCTGGAAAACTACTCTGCTGTAAAGTTTTTATGCAATTCAGGAACTCATAGCTGCTGACGGGGTCAGCAGTCAGGTCACCCTGCCTAGAACTCACAAAAGGCCACTGTAACCCCTTTGTTTCAGGTTCTGGGAAACAACGATAAGTACCAGAAGAAACAACTTCCACAATTGAAAAACACCCAATCCTTCAATTGCCCATGAATTGGTGATGGGCTTCAAATGGGCTGAAGCCTGAATCAATACATGGTGGCACTGGAGATCAGGAGAAAGGGCAAAGTGTGGGAGACTCTCCTTTTATTTATGCAGCAAAATGTTCAAAGACATACTCCAGAAAGTTGTTGAACCACAGCCAGCTTTGCTGAAATGGATGAAGAGTGCTAAATTAAAGCTAGCAATTCATATAATTTGTGTTTCTTTGACCTTTTTTCCCCATTTTTTCTATTCCCATTTGTCAAATAATTTTAGCAAGGATAGCCTGCAGGGTGTCACAGGGAGAGAGCTTAGCAAGTCCACTGATTTGAGGAAATGCAAAGTCAGAATGCGAGACAGAGGTGATCCTAGGAAGGATCGCTAGTTGGCCAAAATTCAAGAGAGAAAAATGGTGGAGAGAGATCTCTTCCATTGGGATATTATTACGAGTTCAGGGGAGATGGCTTCTGACAAGGGAGAGGACACATTAGCCAGAAGCCCCTGTGACTTGTTTTCATTCCACCTTTGGAGACCGGGATGGGGGCAGCATTACCCATCTGTTAACTTTAACGTCTTTTTCTTAAAGTGCATAAAATATGTTTCTTAGAGGAAGTCATAATCCAGTACTTCCCGGCTTTGAGCTGTGGGCAGCCAACACTTGGCCATTTGGGATGACAAACCCGTCTGTTCTAAGATGAAATTCAGCATCAGAGGTGACGAGTGGATGGGCTTGCTCATCCAGTGATTTCAGAAATGGATACTGAGTGGTATACCACAGGGTTTATACAGAAAGTGGAAGAGAACTTTCTCCTCCTTAGCACCACGGAATTTTGTATTTAAGAGATTGGGTCTCACTGGTCTTGAATTCCTGAGCTCAAGTGATCCTCCTGCCTTAGCCTCCTGAGGAGTTGGGACTATAGGCAGACACCATCACACCCAGCTAGCATCACAGAATTCTTGCTACTCGTGTATTTATAACAATGGAGTAAAGTATATTTCCTCCCTAATTAAAACTGGGAGATGCAAATGGTGTTGAGAGGGGAGAGAAGGATAAACTATACTTTAAAGGGCAGTAAACAAATTTCCAGGGTCAGCAATTTTCCAAATTTAGTTTGTCCTAATAACAATAACTGTAGGTTTTATACCATAGAACTAAATAGTATTCAATTACAAAGGTGTTCATCACAATGTCATAACAGTAAAAAATGAGACATGTCCTATATATCCAGCAATAAGAAATTAGTTCAATAATGGTAGAATATATAACATTAATCTACCTAATGGAATGCATGCATACATTTAAAAAAATCTCATATTTAGAAAATATTTAATGAGAACATATCCATACTGATACTGATTAAGTAAAAAAAAAACAGGTTAGACAACAATATATACAATCCAATATGTGGATTTTAAATATCACATAAAATATTTTTCCCTGCCTATGTATATTACAGATCTTGGACTCAAACAGGTATAATAGATAGCTACCCATGTGGTTAAAATAGGCGTTGAAAAATATTTTTACCATGCAACGATAGTCTTGGTTTCCCACCTAACAATAACAAATAAGATCCTTTCTATGAAGATGATCTGAACTTGAATCTGATAAAAATATTACCTTGTGCCAGCCTTTTAAAGGCCATTTTCTTTTCTTCAGCATAAAGCCCTCATGTTTGTCTGGTTTCTGGACATTGGTTTGGCCTATTTTCAGCCCTTCTATAATTTCCCAGCTGTCAGCTTCCTGGGAGAAGAGAAAAACAAATCACGTAATTTCTGTGCTCGATGACACACTTAAAGCAAATTCTTAAGTAGAAGTCACTTTTGAAGCAACACTCTACCCACCAGAAGCAGGAAAGACATTCCGGAGTGAATTCTAACATCAAACGCAACTATGCACTTTTAACCAAAGTTAAAATGAGTTTTCCAGGTAGACCTGGAGGCATGGGTACATCAGAGACTCTCTGGGGCCACCTTGTCTACTTGGAGTGGAAAGAACTTTTAATTGCCTGTATTCAGAATATTTAAAATGCATTTTCCAATACAGTTAATCTCTGTGCACAGAGGAACTTTAAGGTTTCAAAATAGAACAGTTTTGATGACAAATGTTCGATTAGTGTGCAGATCTGGCTTTCTGTGTAGAAATGGAAAGGTTGCAGTGGGCTAAAGTGGCTGGTAACCTGCATTTAACATGGAAGAACAGCACTGTGGTCCTGTTTCCTCTTGGTGCAGCTGTGTGCATTTCAAAGTGTACATCAAATGCCTTACTCGTCAAATACACGCCAAGTTCAGGCTTTCAAAGATACACAGCCCCCTGGGAGCCCGTGGAAAGAGCACCAGGCTGCCAGGCAAGAATTCGAGTTCTAGAAATGGGGGTATAATTCAGTGGTAGAGTATGCTCAGCAGATGTAGGCTCTGGGTTCAATCCCTAGCACCCAAAATTAAAAAAAAAAGAATTAAAAAAACAATCTTGGTTCTAAGAGTCTATATTCATACCTTCCTGTTACAATTGATTGAATCATCTGGAAATGGTGGCACATGCCTGTAATCCCACTACGTGGGAGGCTGACATAGGATGATCCTAGGTTCGAGGTCAGCCTCAGCAACATAGCGAGGCCCTCAGTAATGTAGTGAGATGCTGTTTCAAAATAAAAAATAAAATAGGTCTGGGAGTGTGGCTCAGAGGTAGAATACCTCTGGGTTCAATCCCCAGTACCACAAAACAAAACAAAACAAAACACCCTGATTACATTGTTTTACTCTTTCATGAAACATGTTTTGTTCATCTGATGTACTTAAATTTTTAAAAAAATGAGTTGTTAACATTTATTAATCACAAGACTTCAGACTTTAAAAATCCAAATTTTGTGTCGGGCATGGTGGCGCACACTTGTAATCCCAGTACTTAGGAGGCTGAGACAGGAGGAAACGGGTTTGCAGCTAGCCTCAGCTACTTAGTGAGGCCCTCTGCAACTTAGTGAGACCCTGTTTCAAAATAAAGAATAAAAATAGGGCTGGGGGTGTAGCCTGGAGGTAGAATGCCCCTGGGTTCAATCTCCAGTACCGCAAAAAAAAAAAAATCCAAATTTCCTGAAAGCCTGTAACATCTGGTGACACTGGGCCTGCTGAGTGAAGGATGATCCTGTTCTGTTTGCACAGTCCCCGCTGTGCTTGGCAAACCCACCTGGCCCTTAAGACATCCTAGGTTTGAAAAATCCCAGGACCAGGTGATTTCTAAGGGCCCATGCAGCTCTAAAGTTATCACCGACCTAGCAAACACTCTCACAGCCCACATTTCAGAGCTTAGGCATGACACCCAGGACCACGATGTGTCCTTTTAACATTCAAGCAGAAGCAGCAGGTTCCCAAGGTGGGAGGAGGCATCTTACATTCCTTGCATAACTGCTGGGATCCAGCAGCAATGCAGGAAGGAAATACCTCTCAGTGCAACCCACTCTGCCTCGGGCTGGGAACACGGAGGAACGTGCTGTCCATGGATCAGGGCAGCCCTCCGCAGAATGCCTCACCCCAATCTGGCTTGGGAAGTTGCCCTCAGAAAAGACTGGTTCTATCAGAAATCAGTTGTAGACCACAGAACAAACGGTTCCACAGGAATGGCCAACAGAACACTCCTCAGGACAGATGGATTTGCTGGCCCAAGTAGGTGGAGGTGGCTGCCCCAAACCTGTGAGAGGACCGTGAAGCTGCCACAAGACTGTAGGACAAGGTGCATGATCGACCAGTGGTGGGGCCATGGGACAGGAAGACGGGCAGCTGAGTACTTACCAGCCATTCCTCTTTCCCCCCCTTTCCGCCTGTCATCCCAAAAGCTGCTTGCCCTATGGCCAAGTCTGATCTATGTTACATTCAAATGTGTGTAAGTGGGTAAGATTTCATAGGAAGTTATGTCTCCAGCAGACATGCCTCTGTCCTACCTCAGCCCAGCCCACAACGACCCCACTCCCACCCCAGGAAGCCAGTCTGAGACTACTGTCACTTTTTCATCTTCATGGTCACCCCTGAGGAACAAACTGTATACCTGGGGCTGTACACCTACCTGTTGCTGTTCATTTGGCAACATTAAGAACTCCTTAAAGGATCTGTAATAACCCAAGAAGGGGTTTTTCTACTTGAAGATAATACTATCCCAAATTGCAATTGATCTGGTCAGAACTGATAATTAGATACAGTGATTTTTAAAAAGTGTTTCTCATGAGACAATTTCAAATTAGATAGAATATTGTGTTTTTTGGACAATATAAGTGCACATAGCATTATCACATTACACAGAGTACCAAGTGGAAGGCTTAGGCGTCCTCTTTCTTATTATTGAATTGTAATTCAACAAGTGAGCACTGCTTATGAATAAGGTTAAAATAATAAGAGGAAATAGTAAGTTCTTATAATAATTCTAGAATTATTTTCTAGAATCCTAGAATTCTAGTTTGATCTAATCAATAAGTTTAAAAAAGAATAACTCTCCATATGTGTAAATATATCCATTAGTGCTTTCTCTGCTCTTGAGAGATGGTGGCTATATTTCTATTTTTAGTGGCCTCATCTATGGATAGTATTTATAGAAGAATACTATTTTTTATTTCTGGTGAGATCTTATTTGAAGGCTAGTATTTAACTTTGAGTGAGTGTGTGTGTGTGTGTGTGTGTGTGTGTGTGTGTTTAAGAATATTTTATATAGCTTATGAAAATGGAAGTATTTGATAGTAAGTACAAATGCTTTTCTTTTCCTTTTTTCCTAATTAAACTCAGAATGTAATAATGGCTTTTCCCTGTAGAACTATGGCTACTGATTTTTATCAGCATGGCTTTCTTTTCTTCTTTGTGAGTTTAAGTGAAAAGTAGGGTGGGGAGATAAGATAGAAAAGGGAAACAGTTAAGATGTCTTATTTTAAACATAAATGCTATTGCTCTGAACAAATAATTCCATTTTCTCTGATGCAGTACTCCTAAGCCTAGCAAACAAAATAGAAAATAATTGCAATATAGTTCTGACCATTAAATAAGCTGTCAAGCTGACAGAGGCAAAGGATAAATCCAGAGCAGTGTTCTCCCACCCCACTTCAGTTATAAATGTTGATGATGATGTTACAAATAAGGTGCGAAAGAAATGAAACAACCTATCTCAGTACGAGACAGAATTCTCTGTATTCTACTTTCCATTATGTCGAAATTCCTCCCTCTGTGCTTTGTAGAGTAGGTCTACCTTAAGAAAACTAAATAACTTTCTGAAAGTTGGAGAATTTTTTTGAAATTTCAATGGATATTTAATTTCTGTTTAAAAGCCTCCAATTTTCCTAGGTTTATTTGAAACAGAAAGAGAGACAAAAGTTCTGACTAGTGATTATGTCACTACTTAAGTCATATGCAAAAACATTGTTGGTATTAAAGAAGTTTAAAAATACTTTAATCTAATAACAATACATAAAAAGAGAAAGTAATCAAATAATAGCCTGAGTCAGCATTTGAAAAAAATAGACATTTCTTTTCTTAAGGGTACATTGTGTGTGTGTGTGTGTGTGTGTGTGTGTGTGTGTGTGTACATGAGTGTGTGTGTAGTGGAGGGTGTATTTTGGGGAGGGTATGTAAAAATGCTTTTAGAGTTGAAGGCATAAAACAAAGACTTTGAACAAATCTTGAGCCAGGACAATGTGTACTCCCAAGTTCTTCTGCTACCAAATAGTCCAGGAAATCCATCTTCTCTCAAAGGGGCTGAGAGATGAGGAGATGCTATGGTATCAGGATAGGATGTGGCCCTCTTATTTCATGAGACCTCAAGTTTTGTTCTGTATCTACCAATACAAAAACACAAGGGTTTGTTTGCTCTACAGCAGGATCAAGTGGGTAACAATATAGAGACAAAAAGGGAGGTGGACGTTGCTGTGCTTCACCTAGATTCTCTGATCAGGCCAGTGGACCCATGCCCTGGCTGCCCTGAACTATGCTAGTGGCCACCTCCTTCTATGGGGAATTGATGTTTGACCAAATGTGGGCCTCTATGCCTGGGAAATTATGCTGTAATTATCAGCAAAATGAGAGTATTAGTGCCCACTTGAATGACTTGGGGACTGATTGTGAGAATATATGTTCTAACCCAGTGCCTGGCACCAAGGAGAGGTGTTCAGTACATGTTAGCTGCCTTTTCCATTGCCCTGTATTTATTTTTCTTTTCACTAACTATACCAGAGAACTGATGTTCAATGAGATGTACGAGTTATATTTACCAAGTATGCAATCTCTATTTGCAGTCGAAGTGGAAGTCACTTTTTATTTCTATTTTTATAGTTTAATAACTCTCCCCCCTTCTTCAGCTTAGTAGCCCACTCCTGCCTGACAGAATAAACTGTGTAACTTGTAATGTCTTCAAAATACAAAGAGGTACATATATACATTTTCCATAACACTGGGGTAGAATCATGTTCTTTTCTTTTTTTTTTTTTTTTTTGCGGTACCAGGGATTAAACGCAGGGGCGTTCTACCTCCGTGCTATACCCCCGGCCCTATTTTTTATACTTTATTTTGAAACCAGGTCTCACGAAGTTGCGGAGGGCCTCACTAAGTAGAGAGAGAGAGAGAGAGAGAGAGACAGGGA
>PVJS01020435.1:0-32581 GCA_004027185.1 Glis glis
GGGGGGGAGGGACACCAAGAGCTGTGTGCATGTATGTTAACACCAAACTGATACTCATTGTGATGTGACACTACAATGCACCAATAAAAACATAAAAAAAATTTTGATAAAAGGCACCCATAAAAACCTAGACCCTTAAATAGGATGCCAGTTCTAGGTTTTTATGGGTGCCTTTTATCACATTTGTTAAAAGTCCTCTCAGATTAAAACACCTAGACTCTCGGTCTATTTTTCAGATTTATTTGCATAAGATATTCATATTGTTACTATCACTCTACTGTCTATAGAGAAAATATTTGGGCTAGATATGGAAGTGGACTTCCCTATCCTGGGGGAATATATGTATCATAGTAGGCTCCCCAAAGTCCAGAGCAAGGATAATACCTTAGGAAGGAAGAATGGGTAGAAAGAAAGAAAAGGAGAGAGGAAGAGAAAACAATAAAAAGCACACAAAACCACTGTCACAAGTTTACAGAGTGCCAACATCTGAGGTTAAGTTGAACTGACACAGACATTCACTTGGTAAACAGAGCTTACCTGGTACTTTGTCCCTATTTGTTTGACTGAGTCTTGGGCCTGTTTGGAGTGGGTCCACATGAAGCTCTTCAATCTCCTTACCCCATGAAAAGATTGATGGCGCAACTTCCCATCCTGGAGGGACCACACCCATGACTGAGTCTTAGATGGACCTTCAATCTCAAGATGTCTTTTGAACCCTCTTGTTATACATGAGCAAACTGATATCCAGGAACATTGATGACTTGGCCAACATCATACAGTTAACAAGGAGCTGCTCTTTAAAAGATTAACCTAAAAATATCTAATTTCCTTTCCAAGAATCTGACTGTGTGATAATGATGATATACTTTATTAATAGCCTTATTTGATTTAAATAACATTAAAAAATATGTGCTTGTCCTCCACTCTCTACGATTAGGATACAGGAAAAAAACATGCTCAGGATCTAGACATCGCAGCACTTTCCTTAGATTAGTGTCTTATAAATTTGCTGTCTTTGTGTTCATTAAAATGGAAATTCAAAGCACCACATCTGATTTCAAATTTGAACTAATCTGCAGTCCTTAAAATAGCTACTATATATTGAGTACTTACTATTTACTAGTACCTGTGCTCAGTGCATTATATAGACTCACTCTTTCATTCAAAAGTATTATTAAATGTCTGCTATGTGCTAGCCACTGTTTTAGGTACTGGGGCTTCTGCAGTGAAGAGATGGGTAAGCACCTCTGTCTTCATGGACTTAAATTCCAGTAAGGGCTATGGACAAATACATAATACGTAAGGTTATAAGTACTATCAAAAACTCATCATAGGTTAGCCTGTGATGATAGATAGTCCTGAGATATCTAGGCGATAGATAGTCCTGGGAAGGTCATCTTTTATTTTAATTAGGTTGATTAGAGTGGACCAAACTGAAAGGCAGCATATCAGATAAAGTTTTGAAGCAGGTAAGAAGGGAGCCGTGCAGATATGTGGGTATGCAGAGTCCCAGGCAGAAGGACAGAGGTCTGAGGCAGAAATATTCCCAGCACATTGAAACCCAGAGTACCAATGCAAAGGGAAGAGAAAACAGTAAGAGAGCATGCTGGAGAGGTTAAAGGAGGCTGGACCATGGAGGCCACTTTACAGACACTGGCTTTGACTCTGAGTGAAATGGAGAGCCATCCTAGTATATCAACCAGGAAGTGATCTGGTCTGACTTAAAAGCACTCCCAGCCGGGTGTGGTGGTGCATGATTGTAATCCCAGTGCTTGGGAGACTGAGACTGGAGGATCTGGGTTCATGGCTAGCCTCAGCTACTTAGTGAGGCCCTCCGCAACTTAGTGAGACCCCGTTTTGAAATAAAGAACAAAAAATAGGGCTGGAGGTATAGCTCAGAGGTAGAATGTCCCTGGGTTCAATCCCCAGTACCACAAAAAAAAAAAGCACTCCCACAACTGTGACGTCTGTGTTGAATTAGTTGAAAGGGAGCAAGGGTAGAAACAGAAGAACCATGTAGAATCATCTCATTTGAGCTTCATCACCAGCCTTGAGTAGATACTATCATAATATCAATTTTAAGATGAAGTAATTGAGGCCCAGGGAAGTTACATCACTTGCTCAATGTTACATAGCCAACAAATAGTATAGGTCATAGTAGAAGTTCTATGTATGTTCCTCTCCATAATCTAAATAAATTTTAATCTTCCCAATGTTCTTCTGGACGCCGTCTTCCATATTGTTGACTGAAAGCCATGAAAGTAGCAGTGAATGGCTGGTTTGGGATATTTAGTTCTTGGTGAGACTCAAGAAAGCACAATACCTCATTGTGAATTGTCATATACTTCCATATCGGTCTATAACCACTCCACTGCCTACTAAATTTGACAACAGAATATTTTCTAACTGTAAAAGGTAAGGTGTTGCAGATAGCTATTGCCTCAAAACCTCACTCATAAACAGTCCACACCTGAACTGTGTCCAAATGAACAGTGCAACTGATACTTGTCTCAAAAATGTATGCACTTACCAAATAAGTTTCTGAAGTTATCACCCATGAGAGGGATGATACCAAACTAACAGAGAGTGTGACCTCATGCATGAACTCTGGTATTTAAGCCAGGCAGTCTGACTATAGAACCCAAGTACTACCCACTTTTAAATACTGACTTCTGTATCCTATTGGCCAAAGCCTCTTGGACCAATAACACAGAAGACTGACTCAAAGAATTTGGGAGCTCAGCAGCAGAATTGTTCCTTGGTAATTTTCCAATTGTTCCAAACAAGTTGGATTCTCAAGTTTTTTCTTCCTTTTCTGAAAGATTTACCTCTAAATCCTAACTTTACACTTTAAGTTGTGACCAAATAAATACATACAATTGCTTTGTTTTTGTTTGTTTGTTTTTGTGGTGCTGGGGATCAAACCCAGGACCCTGTATGTGCCAAGCAAGTGCTCTACCACTGAACTATATCCCCAGCCCTCATCTTAGCCATTTTACAATGAACACCATCTCCCAAACCGAAAGTCCATACCCATTATACAATAACTCCCCATTCTTCCCTCCCTTCAGGCCTTGGGACCCACCATTCTACTTTCTATTTCTATGAATTTAATTATTCTTGTTACTGCATATAAGGGGAAGTTTTAAGAATGTTTGTTGTTTTAAGACTGGCTTAATGTCTTCCTGGTTCATTCATGGTATAGCATGTGTCTGAATTTCTTTTTAGGGCTGAATAATATTCTATTGTAAGCATTTACTATGTTCTCTTTATCTATTTATGCAGCTGTGGACACTTAAGTTGCTTCTACCTTTTCTTTATTGTGAATAATGCTGTGGTAAACATAAATGTACAATATCTGTTCAAGTCCCTGCTTTCAAATTTCCAGGATATGTCTTAGTCTGTTTTGTGCTGCTCTATCAGATTATCTGGGATGGGGTAAGTTCTAAAGAGCAGAGATTTATTCTCTCACAGTTCTGGGCGCTAGGAAGTCCAAGACCCGGGCACCAGCATCTGGTGTAAGCCTTCTTACTGTTACATGGTGAAAAGTGGGAGAGCAAGTGAGAGGGAACCCACTCCCACAAACCCTTTTTATAGAGGCATTAATCCATTCATGAGGATGGATCCTCATGACATAAACACCTCAATGTCTCTACTGTGCAACACTGCTGCACTGGAGATTACTGTTCCAACACATGGATTTGGGAGCACACATTCAGACCATAGCAGTGTGTGTCTACTCAGAAGCAGAATTGCAGGATCACATGGTAATTCAATTTTTAGTTTTTGAAGAATTTGAAGAATTTGAAGATCTATAGTATTTTTCATAGCCCTGGTACCATCTTACATTCTTGAAAGCAATGCCCAAATTCCAATTTTTCCAAAACCTCATATTTGTTATTTTCTGTATTTTTAATAATAGTCATACAAATGGGTGTGGGTGGTTTTCATTGTGGTTTTGACTTGCATTTCCCTAATTAAGAGTGATGGTGGGCATCGTGTGTGCGTGCGTGCGTGTGTGTGTGTGTGTGTGAGAGAGAGAGAGAGAGAAAGAGAGAGAGAGAGAAGCATCTGTACATATTATTTTGAGAAATGTCTACTTATGTCTTTTGCCCATTTTCTAATTGGGTGACTTGTTTCTGGTTGATGAGTTATAGGAATTTATATATACTCTGGATATTAACTCTTTATCATATTTTTATAGAAAACATTTTCTCCCATTCTGGAGTTTGCTTTTTCAACTCCATTGATAGTGCCCTTTGCTGACAAAAAAATTAATTTAGATGCAATCCAATTTATTATTTTTCTTTTGTTGTTTGTGCTTTTGATATCATATCCAAGAAATCATTGCCAAATCCAATGTCAGGAAGATTTTACCCTGTTTTCTTCTAAGAGTTTTGTGGTTTAGTTCATATGTTTAGTTCTTTGATCCAATTTGAGTTAATTTTTATATATGGTATAAAGTCAAGATCCAATTTCATTCTTTTGCATATGGATAATCCAGTTTTCCCAACACCATTTGTTGAAAAGACTGTCCTTTTCCTATTGAATCATCTTGCACCCATATGTTTGTATCATTTGGAATTTCATTATGATGTATAATTACATGACACCAATAAAAATATGAAAAATCACTTGCCCACATATGTAAGGGTTTGTATCATGACTATTTATTTGATTTCACTGGTTTATACATTTGTCTTTATGCTAGTACCACACTGTTGTGTATTAAGGTTTGAAATAAGAAAGTGTGAGACCTCCAAATTTGTTCTAAAAAGATTTTTTGGGCTATTCAGAGTCTCCTGAAATTCCATTTAAATTTTAGGATGGATTTTTCTATTTTTACAAAAGCCATTAATGGGATCTTACTAGGGATTGCATTGAATTAAGAGATCACTTTTAGTGATATGAACCTCTTTTTTTTTTTTTTTTTTGCGGTACCGGGGATTGAACCCAGGGCGTTCCACCTCTGCGCCACACCCCTGGCCCTATTTTTTTGTATACTTTATTTTGAAACCGGGTCTCACGAAGTTGCGGAGGGCCTCACTAGGTAGAGAGAGAGAGAGAGAGACAGGGAGAGAGAGAGAGAGAGAAAGAGCTGAGGTTGGCCGTGAACCCGGATCCCAAAGTACTGGGATTACAAGCGTGCGCCCCCATGCCCGGCTATGAACCTCTTAATAAATTAAATCTTCTGATCCAAAAACATGATTTCTTTAATTTATACCTCATAATATTTTTATTTCAGCAACATCTTGTAGAGTTCAGTATATAAGTCTTTGTCTCCTTGGTTAATATTTTGTTCTTTTGGAAATTGCAAATGGAATTGCTTTCTTATTTTTCTTTTTGAATTGTCATTGTTAGTATGTAGATATGCAAGTGCCTTTTGTGTATTGACTTTATACCCAGCAACTTTGATGAGTTTTTAAATTAGTTATAACGGGGGTTGTGTGTGTGTGTGTTTGTGTGTTTGTGTGTGTGTGTGTGTGTGTGTGTGTGTGTGTGTATGCTTTAGGATTTTTGACAACTATGAACAGATATAGCTTTACTTTCTTTCCAGTTTGGATGCCTTTTATTTATTTTTCTTTGCTAATTGCTCTGGCTAGGATATCCAATACCATTTTGAATAAAAATGGTAAAAGCAAGCATCCTGGCCTTGTTTCTGATCTCAGAGGAAAAGCTTTCAGTCTTTCGCTATTGAGTATGATGTAACTGTGGATTTTTCATACATGGATAATATTATGTTGAAACACTTTCCTTCTATTCCTAATTTGTTCAATCCTTTTTTTTTTTTTTTTGGTGCTTGGGATTGAACCCAGAGGCCACACTCCCAGACCTATTTTATTTTTAATTTTGAAACAGGGTCTCACTACGTTGTGGAGGGCCTCACTTAGATGCTGAGGCTGGCCGTGAACCTGAGATCCTCCTGTCTCAGTCTCCCAAGTACCGGGATTACAAGCATGTACCACCATTCCCAGCAACCATAAATATACTTTTTAAAAATTGCATTTAAAACTCCTTCTGTCCTTAACTCTCATTAGAAAAATCAAAATGGAAAAAAGAATGATTCATACACAACCCCTCAACTGCAGAGCCTGGGCATCTCAGCCAATAACTAAATGAGGATACTATTTTCATTTTCCTGTCCCTTCGCTCCAAATCTTATACTTTGCCTTCTACCAGAGGATGCCTGAGTCATCTGACATCTCATTCATGAAGGCAGGATGGAAAGGAAGATACTGATGACGTAGGAAAGTGAAGGAAAAAGGTTCCAACAAGGATTAGGAGTGAGAACCGGTAGGCGCAGAAAACAGGACAACAATTCACTCTCAGGCTCCTATTGCCAGCCACACAGTTAAGGCAGTAAAAGCATCAATGCCTGCCCCTCCCCCAACCTCTCCCAGCCCCAACAAATCCCATGCCCATCCTCCTCTTACTCCCTAATTTCACCTATATCAGCTTTTCTCTCACCTGTCTAAAGTGAGAGAAAACAATGAGAACAGGAGATAGGTCATCTGGCAAGAAATTAAACTATTGGGCTAAATTCAAAAGAGTCTTGGGACTACTGGTGGGTTACAATTATCCCTAATTCTTATTACTACAGTGGAAGAAACTAGAGTCTTAAAAGATGGGTCAGGTTTCTCTGAAATTCTTTAAAACCAAGCCCAATAACCTCAGATCAGTGGTTGTATTCATTTCATTATTCTACACCCTTTGTCTTTAACTTTACCTTTTTACCAGTCCCTTCAAAGTCACTCAACTTCCATTCAGCCGTTATTAACTAGGAACAAGGCAGTGACCATCCTAGGCCCCCACTCTCATAGAATCCATGTTCCAGTAGGGGAGACAGACAATAAAAGTTCTAAAAACACATGAAATGCAGTAAAAGGGATAGAATGTGCCACAAAAAAAGGAGCATTTAAGCAGAGAAGCAATATAAAGAGCACACCACACATTCTTGGGGTGTGGATTCCTGCAGAGGAATCCGCATTCTCATACACCTTTTCTAAAAATAAACATTCATATTTTTAGCAACTTCAGAGAATCTAGTTTCTTAACCACTGTGCAAGCTATAGAAGAAAGCACATTATTATTCTCATCATATTCCAGAATGAGAAAGTCAGATTCTGGTAAGAGCCTCAGAGCAGGAGAGCTCGCATAAGCTCCCAGCAGACACTCTCCAGATACATGCTGTTATACTCTTAATTGTGATATATATTAAAAAAACTCTTAAAAACACGCCTCAGTTGTTAACACACAAGCCCTCTGTTTAGATTGCCAGCTAAAGCTCAGATCCAATCAAGTTCCTGGTTCATTTACAAGGTAATATTTTCCTTTAGCCAGGCAGTTTTAAATGCATACTTATCTAACAGCCAATCTTCCCTAGTTAAGGGGAAAATTGAATGCTCAGCTGGATAACTGTTTACCATGTTATGAAATAAAAGAGGTAAAAATAATGCTGGGAAATCAGAATTCATGATAAAGAGGAAGATAATTAAAATAGGGAGGCTAAACTTCCAAGAGATACTAAGTGTCATAATCATGAAACCTAGTCATTCAAGCATTTGGCAAAAGTTATAAAAGGGAGCTTACAATGGGACAAAATTAGTAAGGCAATAGTAATATTTAACTCCTGGAATTGCCTTTTTCCTCCTTTATATGATGCATTAAAATTTGTGAGGCTGCTACTCTGTCTCCTCTGGAAAATCCTCTGACTTCAATACAAAATGTTTTATTCTCCCCCAACTCTTCAAGCTTCTCAGCGATAGGCTATAGAAAAATGGGTGGATCTGCCTAGCTAATGAATGACTGAAAAGCACTTTGAAAGTCCCACCATCAAAAGAGCTATTTCAATGAAAAGATCACTAGATTATATACTTATACTCAAGGAAGATGAAAGGATAATGATGGGAAGTGATACAGTTGTTAATCGGGAAGGCTGCAAATGATTCCTTTCTCACAATAATAGTTACTGTCAACAAGTAGGCTCAGCTCATTGCCTGAAAGGAGATTCTGAGCAGCTCTGCAGCAGTGAGCTGAGTCTTGCACTCTCTGGGTGTTCTTTGACAATATGCTGAATAAATTTCACTTACAGGTAACGATTTCATTGGGAGATAGATCAATCCCGGGTACCATTTGCTGAGCACTGAGCTGTTTTCCATGGCCATTTCATTTACAGCCCACAACCACAGTTCTAGGTAGATATTATTGCTGGGAAATATAGGATTAGTAGTGAATATCCACAGCTACTGAGTCTTAGGATCACAATCCGAATCTAGTTCTAATTCCAAAGTTTCTTCACCCAACCATTATACTTTCTTTGTCCTAGGAGTTCCTGATTTTCTTACTTTTTGAGTTCCTTACCTTTTTTTCTCCCCCTAACATTTTCCATTTATATTTACATCCCAGGGACAAGATGCAGGACATTTCCTGCATGATGAACATTTCTTTTTGGTATCATTCTAAATGCTCTAAAGCATTCTGGAGACTGTTCTGTACATTGTACTTTTTTTTAACATGGTTAGCTTCAGAATTCAATACTACATAGAATATTATATTACAAAGATAATACATTTTCCTTTGTGGCATAGTGTTATCGAGATACTTTGAGTACTATGAAAAAATTAAAAGCTATTAAAACTGACAGTATAAGGAAGAAATAGAGATGAGTAAATTTTTGACATGATGTCTTCATAACTCTCCTGATTTCTCTGTGGTGTGTATATTTTGGTGCCCAACTGATCCACCATTATCTTCTTCATCTAAAGTACTGGCACTTGCCCATTCACCATCTGGTCTGAGCCCATGGTCAGTATTAGATGGAGCCTGAGCCCATGGTGAGCACTAGATGGAGCCCAAATGGATGACTTCCTCTGTGATAGCACAACAGTCCCTATGTGTGCTAAGTTCTATCTAATCCACTGTCCTCAGGAACTAGAATTCCCACTTCTTATTTTGAGATCATTTCTACCTTCTGGAGATTCCTTTGCAAGGTACACTCATGAAGCATTAGGACCAATCCATCTTTAGGCAGAAGTCAGATTGGGCAGAACTCAGCAAAGTTCTTGGCAATGTTAGACAAAGAGCTAGAACTTATGTGGCACCCTGGAAATTGCACTATAATGTTGGGGAGACAGACAATAAATAAGTAAAATGTGCAGTACATGAGCTAGAGTTGTACATGCTGTATTAATTTCCTAGGTTTCGATAACAAAGTATCACATTGGCTTAAAACAACAAAAAATTATTCTCTCATAATGTGGAGGTTAGAAGGCCAAAATTAAGGTGTCTGGTGGCCCATGCTCCTTCTAGAACTCTAAGTAGACTCTGTTCTCACCTCGTAATGGCCTCTAGTGGTGACTAAGTAAATCCTTGGTGTCCCTGACTTGCAGCTGAGTCACTTCAGCTCAGCTTCTGCCATCACATAATGTTCTCCCCCTGTGTCTCTGTCTTCACCTGCCACTTTTCTCTTCTCCCAGACACAAGGCATATTGGAATGGGCCCCCCCAATAACCTACTCTTAACTTCATTAAATATACAAACTTCTGTTTCCAAGTAAGATCACATTCATAGGCACTGAGGGTTAAGACTTCAACATATCCTTTTGAGGGACATGATTTAACCCATGACCATGAGAAAATTAATCAGGGGAACACAATAGGATGTGAGTGCAGGTGGGACATGGTGGAGGAATATAGAGTATGAAATAGAGTAACTCAAAAAAGTCTGACTAAAAAGGAGACATGCATAACAAAATCTGAAGATGAGGGAGCCAGCCAGTGGATGGTTGGACAAGAGGAGATAGAAAGGTTCTGTGAACTATAGCATACATATTTAAAAACCTGTAAGGAGGGCAGGATGTTTGAAGCAGAATAAACAAAGAGTGAAGTAGCAGGATATGATTTCTAAGAATAAGAAAATCATATTGTTAAGACTGGCTTTTTTTTTTAATGTGTGTGATACTGGTGATTGAACCCAGAGGCGATCTACATCTGAACTATACCCCAGCCCTTTGTTATTTTGAAACAGGGTCTCTCTATGTTACTCTGTGCTGGCCTTGAACCTGAGATCCTTTTGTTTCAGGCTCCCAACCACTAGGATTACACGTGTGCCACCATACCCACCTGAGACTTTGTTCCAAGTGAGATGGAAAGTCCTTGGGAGGTGTGGACCAGAGGATGGTTTGAACTGACTTATATCTTAACAAAATCTATCTGCCAATTTTGAAAATAGACTATAAGGGAGCAGGGTAATCAGAAAGCCTGCTTAAAAGATTATTGAACTATTCCTAGTGGGAGAGAATAATGGTTTGACAGTAGAGATGGTGATAAGTGATCAATTTCCAGTTTGTGTATGTGTAGTGCCGGGGATCAAACCAAAGGCCTTGTGCACTCTAGGCAAACACTACAACTGAGCTACATCCCCAGACACCCTTCTGGTTATTTTTTGAAGATATAAATAACAGAATTTGTTGACAGATTGGCTATAAAATATGAAAGAAACAGGAGTCAAGGATGACACATGTTTTGAGCTATAGTAACTAAAAAAAGACAGTTGCCAGCAATGTAGATGTGCAGAATATGGAAATGGTGGGTAGTAGAGGAAAAAATCAAGAAATCATTGGACATAGTAAGTTTCAGATGTTTTTTCTTGGAGAAATGCAGTGGAGAGCTACCTATGTGTGTCTGTAAGTGTGAGAGTAAGCCTCCCTGATCCACGTCTCACCTCAGCAGGTGCTGCTACAAAACTGGCCTGTGTTGTAGTGTCAGCAGGAACCTGGACAAAAGAATACGTGATTTGTTTGGGAAAATATCCCAGAAGAAAGGTGAAGGAATTATATTGGTTTCTCATGATGCAACTTCAGAGCTTATTCATTGATACAATAATAGGTATTTATTATATAGTATTGCAGTTTATAGAACTCTATGTTAAAAGAACTCACGAGAGACCAAATTTCCAGACCTAACTTGAAGGACATTGCTATCTTCTTAGAATAAGAATTGTAGATGAGAAAAATTATTTGTCCAAGACTGAAGCAAACTAGCCCTCATATTTGTGAAGGAGGAAGGAAGTGTGGTTCCGCAATGGTGGTGGTAGGAGGCTCTTCTTTTTCCCTTCCATCTAAGAGGGCTACCATGGCTGTGGCATCCACAACAGCCCTGGTGTGGGGCAGCCCATGTGTTGGGACAGAGTGTGGATTATTCTCTTCAGTTTTGCCTAGGCTCAAGGAGCAACTTCTCTCTTGACAAGAGGAGACATGCCTACCAGCACATCCTCCCCAGGACCTCCCAGAAAAAAAGATGCAGTGAGTTTGTAGGTTTCCCTCCATATTTTCATTTTTTCTCTCCCAGCCAGATGACCTAGGACATCTGCATAGAAAGGCCTTATGATCTGGAGGTCCACAATTGGGATCCAGAAGCATTTCAACCATTGATCTCTGTTCCTTTTCTCCCTTTTGTCCTCTAGTCCCATACCAGGGAGACAGGAAAGTCATTCACAGTGGATATACATCTTCTCTAGAGCACACTTCTGGGTTATGAAGAGAAGCTACAAAGCTTCAGGTGACTTTTAAAATTAGGGGAGAAAAGTTACACCAATCGTGGCTAACTCATCCATGCTACAACTTAATGGAAGAAAGTTTTTACTTCTTCTTTAAAATAATCGTGTGCTGGGTGTGGTGGCACATGCCTGTAATCCTAGTAGTTTGGAGGCTGAGACAGGAGGATCACAGGTTGAAGACCAGCCTCAGCATCTTAGCAAGGCAGCAATTTGGCGAGATCCTGTTTCAAAATAAAAAGTAAAATAGGGCTGGGAGTGTAGCTCAGAGGTAGAATGGCCCTGTGTCCAATCCTCAGTACCACAAATAAACAAAATAAGTCATGAAATAGGTCTGGAAAAAGTTCCATGGTTATTTTATAGAGGAATAGCAAAACAATCTGGTTAGTGCTTTGCACAAAGTCTTATACTTCCTTAGCTATGGAGACAAGGGTACAATCTGAGGTGCTTGACTTCTCAACTACTTTTTTTTATCAACTTATAGCTTTGGAAGAAGTTTCAGTGGTTCTTTGCATCCAAGGCATATCACAATCAAACTTCCTTAAAATCTTAAAGTTTTTCTAGATACTCTGAAAGACTGATATAATAGAATGACCACAAAATTAAAAGTCAGGCAATTGTCTAGGAATATAGGCTGTCACTCAGTAACTCTGTGACTTAGAGCGATTACTAAGCTTCTAGAAGTCTCAATTGTTGGTGCACACCTGTAATCCCAGTACTTGGGAGGCTGAGACAGGAGGATTGCAGGTGGCCAGCCTCAGCAATTTAGTGAGGGCCTCAGCAACTTAGTGAGACCCTGTTTCAAAATAAAAAATAGAATAGGACTGTGGGTGTATTGCTCAGAGGTAGAATGCCCCTGGGTTCAATCCCCAATACCAAAAAAAATTATTAGAATGGTTATTACTTACACCAAAGACTTCAAATATTATTTATATTCTTTTAATTGATAAATCATAATTAAATACAATTATGAGATATATGTTTAATATATGCATACAATATAGAATGATCAAATCAAGCTAATAAATCTTTCACTTCACTTACCTATCATTTTTCATGATGAGACACTTAAAGTTTACTCTTAGTTATTTTAAGATGTACAGTTTAGTCATATTGACTATAGTCACCCTGCTATGCAACAGATATCAAAACAAATTCCTCCTATTTATCTGAACTTTTTTGTGATACTGGGGCTTTCCACTTCTGAGCTACACCCCCAGTCCTTTTTTATTCTTTATTCTGAAACAGAGTCTCACTAAGTTGCGGAGGGTTTCACTAAGTTGCCAAGGCTGGTTGTGAACCCGTGATCCTCGTGTCTCAGCCTCCCAAGTACTGGGATTACAAGTGTGCACCACCATGCCTGGCTATCTGAAATTTTTAATCCTTTGATCAAGAATTCCCCACTCCCTTCCTCCTCACCACCCCACCCCCAGCCTCTGGTAACCATCTTTCTACTCTCTATTTCTATGAGTTCAACTTTTTTAGATGCCGCATAAGAATGAAATCATATGGTATTGTCTTTCTGTGCCTAGTTTATTTCATTTAACATAATGTCTTCCAGTTCAACCATGTTATTATAAATGGCAGGATTTCCTTCTTTTTAAAGGCTCAACACACTGTGTATATATACCATATTTTCTTTAATACATCTATCCACAGATGGACAATTAGGATGATTCCATATTTTGGCTCTCGTGAATAATGCTGTGATCATAGAAGTGCAGGTATCCCTTCAATATATTGATTTCAATTCCTGTGGATATATATCCAGAGTATGATTACTATATTATATGGTAGTTCTATTTTTCATAATGGCTGTATGAATTTACATTTCCACCAACAGGGGACAAGAGTTCCCTTTTTTCTGCATCCTTGCCAACACTTGTCATCTTTTGTCTTTTTGAAAATAGCCCTTCTTACAGTTGTGAGATGATATGCCATTGTGGTTTTAATTTGCATTTCCCTAAGGATTCGTGATGCTAAGTGTTTTTTCATGTACCTGTTGGCTATTTGCATGTCTTCTTTGGAAAAATGTCTGTTCAGATTCTTTGCTCATTTTTATTAATCTTTTATTTGCACACTGTAATTGCACATCATAATAAGATTCATAGTGATACATTCATACATGCACATGCATACATCACTTGGTCTTTGACCATTTTTAATTGGGTTGTTTGTTTTCTTGCTATTAAGTTTCCTGAGTTCCGCCGAGCATGGTGGCACACGCTTGTAATCCCAGTACTTTGGGAGGCGGAGACTGGAGGATCCGGGTTCGCGGCCAGCCTCAGCTCTCGCTCTGTCTCTGTCTCTCTCTGTCTCTCTCTGTCTCTCTCTCTCTCTCTCCTTAGTGAGGCCCTCCGCAACCTCGTGGGACCCGGTTTCAAAATAAAGCATAAAAAAAATAGGGCCGGGGGCGTGGCGCGGAGGTAGAACGCTTCTGCGTTCAATCCCCGGTACCGCAAAAAAAAAAAAAAGTTTCCTGAGTTCCTTTTATATTTTGGATACTAATCCTTTATCAGATGTATAGCAAACACATATTTTCTCCTATTCTGTGGGTTGCCTCTTCATTTTGTTGTTTCCTTTAATATGCAGAAGTATTTTATTTTAATTGCACTTGTCTGTTTTTGCTTTTGTGCTTTTGGGATTATATCTCAAAAAAGAAGCTGCCAAAGCCAATGTTGTTGTAATACCTTTATTCTTTTTTGGGGGGGTACTGGGGAATCGAACCCAGGGGCATTCTACCTCTGAGCTACCTCCTCATCCCTTTTTATTCTTATTTTTATATATATTTTTTTGAAACAGAGTCTTGCTAAATTGCTGAGGCTGTCCTTGAACCTGTGATCCTCCTGTCTCAGCCTCCCGTTTATTGGGATTACAGGCCTGCACCACCATGCTCAGCCACTTTTCTTCTTTCTTCTAGTAGTTTTATAGTTTCAGGCCTTTTATATGTCTTTAACCCATTTTGAGTTGTTTTTTTATAGTGTGTGAAATAAAGATCCAATTTTATTCTTTTGTGTATAGATATCCAGTTTTCCCAACACCATTTATCGAAAAGACTTTCTTTTCCTTATTGTGTATTCTTGGCATATTTGTCAGAAATCAATTGACCGTAAATGATCATATATATGTATATTTGTTTATACATATATATTTGTTTATACATATATATATATATATATCCGTAAAGACTCCATCAAAAAACTATTTTAACTGATAAATAAATTAGTAAATTTGAGATGCAACAAAAAATTGAAATTCTTAGTTGAAATTTAACCAAGTAGATGAAAGATCTACTTATTAAAAATCATAAAATACTGATAAAAGAAATAGAATAAATCACAAGTTGATAGAAATATACCCCACATTCATGGATTGGAAAAATTAATACTGTGAAAACATCTACACTACCCAAGGAATCCACAGATGCAATGCAATCCCTATCAAAATTCCAATGTCATTTTTCACAGAAATAGAAAAACAATTATTAAATTCACATAGAACCACAAAAGACCTCATAAGTCTTAAGCAAGAAGAATAGAACTGGAGGAATTACACACCCTGATTTCAAAACATATTTAAATCAACTTTAATCAAAATAGCATGATACTGACATTAAAACAGGCACATTGAACAATGGAACAGAAAAGAAAGGCCAGAAGTAAACCAAAGCCTTGTTTTGATAATGAACCTTGATGTAGTATTTAAAGAGTGCAGCAAGTTCAGAATAACTTATGGTTAATAATGAATAATATTATTGTCAAAGGAAGCTGCAAAATGAAGTAACACTCAAGTTGACGAAGAGGTAAGATATAGATATAAATTTCAAGGTTGGAAAAAAATTCCTGGATACAAACAGATAATTAAATATGATAGTGAATGAGTAAGTAGATGCTACTGTATTCAGATAATTGTAAAATCCAGGGATATTATGCAACCTTGAATCTTTTCATATCTTATTTTGATTGGGTCTATTTAGCACATAGTACCAAGAATTTTGGAAATTATCTTTAAATAAATTAGAAGAAGTTGTGCAATATGTACAAGAGATAGATATGTGTGCCCCCAGAACAACTACTATATACATATATGAAATTATCAATGCTAATTTCAATAATACAGACAGAGAAGGGGAGGGAGTGGGGTGGGATCTGGAGGGAAAAACATCAAGTGTTGTGTGTGTGTGTATGTTCCTATCACTCTGAACCTCATTACTATGTATAATTATAATGCACCAATGAAAGCATATAAAAATAAAATAAAAAGAAATTTAAAATAAAATACAGAAACACTATCTTGACGTTGTCCATAAAATCATCTTTCCATCTTCTCATCCTCTGGCAGAAAAAATGTTTTCCAGTCAGTGCCCATGCATGGAAGAGGAGCTTTGGGGGGGGTAGGAAGATCCTACGTAACACCATAGCCAGACACCCTTACTTCCCATGTCTAGTACTCTCACCTCCATACTCCCATTCCACCAATGGGAAAACTGAAGCAAAGAATGACTTCCCACCAGCACAGGGTCAGAACAAGGAGTAGCCAAAGAGTAAGGCTTCAGATCCATTATGACCAGAGCTCTTTGTGCAACATTTGACATAAATGGACTCTCAAAAGCTCATCTATATTATTTCCAAACGAACAAAGACTCTCTGTAAAGGGCCACTCAGACATTGGTTCCCTTCCAGCTTCTTGTTGAAGTTTCCTTTCATTCCAATTCTTCCTCCTTCCAGCGAAAGGAGAATCTCGAGTTTGCCCTGCAAGGCTGCAGTCTGCAAGTCTGTAAGTCTGTGATCCTGTTTTCCTCCACTGCGGCACAGTTGGCCTTGTTAATGAGGCCCGAGGGGAAGAGTTCATGGTTGCCAGAGCCTCTCTCACCCTCGTTGCTGATTACAACCTGGCATCAAAGCTTCAGAGAGTTTATTACCGTATGTTCCATTTCCCTTTTTAGCACTGTTTGGGCTCTGTATACAGAGACAAGAGACAAGGTGCTTCCTACAGTCGGGCTTGCAGCAGTTTTTAGAAAACAATGAGCTATAACAAGAATGCTGAGCTTTGTTAAAGACACTGGAAGAGAACAGTCTCCCTTTTATCAGGAGCTGTGTTTCAGCACACAATAATGTATTCCTGTTAAAGGTTCCATCAGCTAGCCTGGGCAGGCAGAATTTTTCCTGCTCTACTAAACTTACCTCTCCCACTGTCAGCCTCGGTAATATTAAGGATGCCTCTCAGGGTTTGGATTGAAGGAAATCTTAGACAGGCATAATGTTTCCTTGTAGCTGGAGAAACAAAATACATTCTGCAAATTAACTTCTTGTTTGTTTTTCCTGGAGATGATTTTCCAGTAGAGTTCACATAAGCAAAGAATTTCTCCTGCAAATCCCATGCTCCTGATTATGAAAGGAAGGTTTATAAAACTAAGATCCTTTAAGTGTTATCCCTTAAAGCACCAATGATTTTATTTATAGCCTGTCTGATGAAATGTTTTACAAGTTGTGGTTTGTGTTTATATTTCAATATGCTGACCATCCCCATATGCCATGTAATGCGATCAAACTTACTGAAAAAGACTTCTGAAGCAGTATTTATACCACAGGCAGAAAAAGGCTTCAGAAGCTTATAAATATTAACTTCTCAGTATAGAAATACAATTAAACCACGTCTTACATGTTTTTCTTCTTCTAAAACTCTTAATAGATTTTTTTCCAGTTTTTGGTTTGATTCCCAAAGGAAGATCCCAAAGTTTCCCTAGTTTCCTTAGCAACGGAATCATGTATAAATCATGCTCCTATATTTCCAAACATCTGTATCTAAGCAACATATTAAAGTGTGATGCTGACTGATGTATGTATAGTCTTGTAGGTAAGCTTGACTTTACAAAAGGAGGTTAAGAGAGAGGAAATAGGAAGGCATAAAAAACAAAAGCAAAATAAAATTACAAGGAAAAGTAACATAGCTTTCCAGTTTGTTTCTTTTGTTTTCTCTGTTCAACCTGAAAAAATGGTCAGGCTATTAGTGTTTAGTAAGTTACTAATTTCAAAATTCATAGTTTGGGTTAAATGACAGACTTTACTAGATTCTTTTGTTTCAAGCCTAAAAGGTAATTAAAATTTTTTATTAATGGTCATCAAAAGGTATTATTCCTTGGCAAACCAAAGAGGATCACAAAATCCCAAAGCATTGGTCTTGAGTGAGAAGGACTGGAACAGTAACCTTATCAGTCAGAGTGTAAGAGCAATGTATTAACTGTTTTAAAAGGGTTTGGATTGAAGGAAATCTCAGACAGGCATAATGTTTCCTTACAGCTGGAGAAACAAAAATTCTAAAATTCCAGTTCTCAGACCTATGAATATTCTCAGTATAATCCTTCTTCACTAGATCTAGGAAGTGAAGGCATAAACTGGCAATTATGACTGGAAATCCATATTCACTTTAAATTAAGTACTTCCAAACATACAAATGCCAGACCCTAAATGTAAGGGCGTATAACAGCTCTGTGCCCTTGTAAGACTTTCTTTACCTCTGTTAAGCCTCAGATGCCTCATGTTCAAAACAGGATTAATGTGTAGTCATTGTTTATTAGGTACAAAGTTTTGGTTTGGGAAGATGAAAAAGTTCTGAAAACGGATGATGGTGATGGTTGCATAGCAATGTTGATACACTTAATGGCACTTAAAATGATTAAAATGGCAAATTTCACATGTATGTTATCTTTATAAATATGTTATATATGTTGTGTATTTTACCACAGTTTAAAAAAACAGGAATAATAATTACGCCCATAAGACTGTTTTGAGACTTACATGAGATAATGAACAGCTTGTAAGGTGCCTGGCCCAGAGTAAATCCTCAATAAGTGTTGTTGTGATTCACATTAGCATTAATGAAAATTGACTCTTCAGCTATAGGAGTCACAACCGGTATCAATGCTTATAATTCCCCATATCACCCCTTTATCCTTTCCTCTGCACTGGCTCACCCACAAATCCTGGTTCCCAGTCCCTAGTTTCACTATTTCCCTATTCAAGTTACACTCTCTTCCACATAAGGCATAGTCATCACAGAAGTCCAAAATAAAAAAAAAAAGGTTCGGGAGGGTCAAAACCTTTTACTAAAGTTTCATATAAGAACAATCCTAAAAGGAAACTAATTTAAATTCAGCTGTCTATGGGAAAAAAAAATCTTCAAAGCAACTCTGAAGTTTGACAGTTCCAAGACCAGACTTGGGTAAAAATGTAAAATAAGTCTGATTTCTGCCTCCTCCTGTCTTTGCTTGGGTAGGAATAGTAACAATGAGCACTTCGGGGCTTACAGTGATTTTTATGGATATCCATTCATTCATTTCATCCCAGTATAGATGACACCCCAGAAGTACCATCACCCCAAGACTGTCACTCCTCATCCTGCAATGTGATGGTATTCTGCAGCCCTTATACACTCTTGATACCTAATAGGATCCATTTTCCATGTCCTTCTTCTCCCTCTAAACACTCA
This sequence comes from Glis glis, assembly GCA_004027185.1. NCBI lineage: Eukaryota > Metazoa > Chordata > Mammalia > Rodentia > Gliridae > Glis > Glis glis. The sequence goes on from PVJS01020435.1 coordinate 19,042, forward strand.
GAAATACAGGTTGTTAGAGCTAGAAGGAACATTGGAAATGTTTCAGTCCATGCCCTCATTTCACCAATAAAAACTTGAAGCCCAACATTGTTAGATAATTTATCCACGGTCATTTTCTTTAACTTCAATCTCCTCTTTTTAAAATTATCAAACTTCTCATTTTGCCTTTATTTTCCCACTATTCACTGGCCTCCTTCTATCATCATGTCCTTCCTTTTCAAGCTTAAAATTCAGGACCAACATATCAATCATCCTCTGCAGTGTCCTGAACTCCTGTACCCTGTACCCTACTGGAAAACTATAAATTTGAATGAACCCAGCCACCTACTGCCACTGTAACTCACCCAGACAACTAAAATATATCTATTGAAGAACAACATGGAGATTGAACTCTAGGTTTGGGGTCTACCATCTCACCAGACCCTTATCACTGCCCAGAAATCCTGCTGTTCTTCTGAGCAACTCAGTCTCCCTTCTGCAGCAATCATCCCAAACTTCTTATTCTTACTTGTAGCCTTCAAGTTATGGACTTCCCTTATATTGTTAGCAAATGCCCTTGGCTCCTACTGTTCAGAGAAGACAAAAATACAAAAAGTCTCTGATTTTCCTGTTCTAGAACTCATGCAACAAACAAGACTCCGCATGCATACACTTCTACTCCTCTTGTGGTGACAGAGGAGACGTGTCTCCCTTCCAAGGCCTGCCTCCTGTACCTCTGCTCCGGATCTCAAAATCTCCAGTCTTCTCAGAAGCCTGGCACCATCAATTACACCCTCTCTTTTCTGTAATGCAATTTTGCCTCACAACTTACTCTTTAAAATGTTCATTTACATATCCTCAATTGCCTTCCAATTTAAAAATAAATCCCTTCCTCCGTCTATATATCTTTCTCCAAATCCTAGTCTACTTTTCTTCTCAGTCCATTTTCTCAAACGAGTTGGCTGCATTCGTTCTTCCCATTTCCTTCCCTCTCACTCAACTTGGCAACCCAGGTAGTTTAGGGTTTACCCTTCCTTCTCTTCCAAAATTGTTCTCTCAGGACAACAAATACTTGAAGGTCTTCACACTTACTTTTCAATCTCATCTTGCTTGATCTTCCAGTAGCATTTGACACTCTTGACCACTACCTCCTTCTTAAAATACTCCTCTTTGGTTTCCTTATTGCCATGTTCTCTTCGTTTTTCTCCACAATCTTCTTGGCTACATCTCCTTTCTCCTCAATCTTCTGTCCTTACACATACACTAAATGTTAGCATCTCGGAGTTTTATCCTGGAACATTTTTCCTTTAGCTTTCACTCTAAAAACTCTTCCTTGGAAATGTTTTTTTGGTTCCAAAAGCTTCAACTACTTTATTGGCCAACAATTCTGAAATCACTTGCTCCTGAGATTTCTGCATAACTGCCAACCTGATACTTCGATTTTGAGCTATAAGAACCTCAAACTCAACTTATTCAGAACATTTCCCTTCCAAAATGTGCCTGTTTTTATTTTAATTAATGGTCTTACTATGTACCCTGTTGCTAAAGCAAAGATTCTGGAAGGCATCCATATTCTTCTCTTTTATTTAATCCCATGTTGTACTTTTTTTTTCCTTTAAGACAGTTGAGTGCCTACTGGGAGCCAGGCACAATTTTGAACAATTATCTCTAACTTATTTTATTCAATCTATTCTTCAGCCTAAATAGTAATAAAATTTACCAAATTTTCTTCTGCCCTCCCCCCAGAGTTTATGCACCAGGTCTTACCTGCACTATTGTAATAACCTCTTCACTGACTGCCCATATACACTATTTGTTTCTATTTCACAGTATCTATCCTTACTATTATTAACTTTTATTTATAAAAATCTACAAAGAAGCTTTACAGTGCATGATGAACATGCAGAACCTTTCCATTTGTATACCACAATGTTAGTGTTTTATTATATATTTGCTTTATTTTACACATACTTGTTACATATTCTTTTGGGGGGATACTAGGGATTGAACCCAGGAGCATTATCCCTCTAAGATACACCCCCAGCCCTTCTTGTTTTTTTTTTTTTTTATCATGGTCTTACTACATTGCTGAGTGTCTTGCTAAGTTGCTGCGGCTGGCCTCAGACCTGCGATCTTCCTATCTCAGCTTCCCAAGTACTGAGATTACAGGCACACATGGACATACACACACACACACACACACACACACACACACACACACATACAGTAGGTCCTCTATATCTATGGGTTCTTCATCTGTGGATTCAGCCAATCTCAGATAGTAAATATTTGAAAAAGATCACATATGTACTGAACATGTATGTTTTTCTTGTTATTATTCCATAAAGAATACAGTTTGACAACTATGTATATCGCATTTTTATTAGGTATTATAAATAATTTAATGATGATTTAAAGTGTATGGGAAGAAGTGCATAGGTTTTTCTGCAAATACTATGTTATTTTATATAAAGGACTTAAGCATCCACAGATTTGGTATTTGAAGTTACAGAGAGAGAAAGAGAGAGAGAGAGAGAGAGAGAGAGGTAGATATTGAGATTAAGTGAATGGCTCACGTGACTGTGGGAAATGGCAAGTTTGAATTCTGTAGGGCCAGCTGGCATGAGATAATTTAGCAAACAACTGTTGCTGCAATATAGATTCCTAGTTCTGAAATAAAGCAGGCTGGAAACTAAGGCAGGTTTTCTCTGTCACAGTCTAGAGGAGAATTCCTTCTTTGGGAAACCTCAGTATTTGCCCATAAGGCCTTAAACTGATTAGATGAAGTCCACTTGCATTATGGAAGATAATTTACTCAAACTCTACTATTTCAAATGTTAATCACATCTTTTTATATACTCTTTTTGGTGTATTATACTCTCACATCATAATATAGTTCAAAGTGATAGTGACATACATGCACACAGCACTTGGTGGGCTTTCCCCTGGCTCCCTCCCCACTCCCCGCTTCCCCATACAGGATATTGAGATTGACATTGGTATTCTCACATATGTACATAATGTCAATGGAAATGATCCCTTCATTGATATTGATTCTCCCTCTCCCCTGCCTCCTTCCCCTAAACCACTGCCACCTCCCTGGCTCCACTGGAATAAAATACTTTCACAACAACATCTAGACTGGTGTTTGACCAACTCACTGGGCACCATGACCTAGCTGAGGTGACACAAAAAACAATCACAACAACTACTGATGATCATTGATTGCACCAATTATTAAGTTTGAATGATCTTTTCCAGATCTGTGTAAATCTGACCAATTTTCCCCTAAGCAAAACCCTGCAGTCATTTTCTATTACCATAGGGAGAAATCTGTAACATTTAGAATGTCTTCAAGGTCCCCTTGGAACATTTATACTTGCTTATCATATGGGTCTCTTCTTATATATTATCTCATCAGGAAAGTTTTTTCCTGGACTACAGTATCTTTCTTCACAATATGCCCTATTGTATCCTATACCTCTTATAGTCATCTTCTCCAGAATTTCTGTCCAATATCTAACCTACAGCTATACCACAAACTAACAGAGGATCCTAGGGGAAATTTGCAGGTAAGACTGAGAAAGTTCACATACTCTGCTTTTAGCAAAGCATTTGACCTTCTAAATATCTGCCTTTCTGCCCTTTATGGTTTTTTTTTAAGGAAAAAAAACTCACATGACTTGAAGCCAAGCTGAAAAGTCTCTGTAAAACCAGATAATAATATTTTCTTTTAACCTAATCTCTTCTGCAAAGCTGTAGATTCCAAAGGTTCTTAGTAGAAAATAGAGGGCCTGGTTCTTTGAGGGGATAAAATATCCAAAAAAGCTTCACCCTGGCATGTAGCTTGTGGAAAAGGCAGGGGAGTCATTTGATGTACTTTCTGTCTAACCACTATTGATAAAAAGGTTTGACTTGAAATTTCTGCCCCTCTACTCCCTCCAGAAGAGGATTAAAGGGGACACAAATGATAATGAGCTTAATTTTTCTTCAAGCAATTTCAGCTTCCACTACATTTTACTTGTAAAGTCATTTTAGCTTTCTGGGGTTCCTGATGTTAACAAAAACAATCATTGCTATTCTCATTATGACTATAACAGCTGCACTTTTATTCTGCCATTTGGAGAACACCAAAAATTTTACAACCTATAAGTATCTTCTTAGGTGAAGGAACATACTTGTAGAGTAACTGCTCTGGGAACAGTTGGGTCCCTATGAAGCCAGTACTTTGGGCCACTCAATCCTGGATACCAATGGATAGCCTTCATCGAAGTTAGTAACAAAGAGGCAGGCAACTCAGGAAATACTTTGTAAAGAAAACAAGCTGGGCATGGTGGTGCACTCCTGTAATCCCAGTACTTGAGAGGCTTAGACAAGAGGATCGCAGGTTCAAGATTAGCCTCAGCAACTTAGCAAGACTCTCAACAACCTAGTATGACTGTTTCAAAACAAAAATAAGGGCTGAGGGTGTAGCTTAGAGGCAGAACATCTCTGGGTTCAATCCCCAGGACTCCAAAAAATGCAGTTTGAAGCAAACTTACACATTTTTTATACGGTATTATATAATGTGCATACTGTGGATGTTAATAGCAAACCGACATTTTGGCCAGGAATAAAACAGGACCTACCTGCTTCTAAACATTTTTTAATTTTCAGTTTCCAATGTGTCCCGAGGGTGGTTTTCCACTCTCTAAGTTTGCTTAGCTTTCTGACCCATCATGTTCACAAAGAGAAGTTTCTAAATTCCTGTCACTTCTCTTCACTATTGCCCTCCTGTGCCTCCTGGTCTTCTAGGGGGACAAATCTCAGCCAATTTTAATCATGGACCTCACATGAAGCAAGCCTGTATATTTAAAGAAAAAAACCTTTATGGGCCAAGCAAAAGAAGCTTTTGGTCTATCCCTGGACTGTTCTAAGCCTCCATAAGGACAGTCCTTAAGAAGAATAAAGTAGAGGCCTGCATGTATGGCCAGAGGTGGATGGCTTTCTCTGGGAGTCACATTTCAGGCTTATTCTCATGATCTAATGGATTGCAGACCCTCCTCTTTGAGCTCCTCTTGTTTCCTAAGAAGAAGTCACTCATTTACAGCTAGCTGGAAGACACTAGGATATCTCTATTAAAATAATGAATATCTGGTTATTCGCACCATGAAATTAAACAGCCACACAAAGGAAATTTCCTCAATCATACTACTTAATCAAAGGCTACATGTTAAAACCCACTAGAGGAAAAAACTACAATCAGTGAGTTAAGACATGACCCTTCTTGGAATTAGGTAGGCTCAATTGCTTTTATTATAAATGGTTGAAAGTGCATGGAAAAGTATATATAACTCAGTACCATTGAAATATAGAAATATTCAACCCATATTTAATATCTAAAGAATATTTACTGGTATGTGCTTAACTATGAGGATAAAAGTCCTCCCTCATAAGGGGCCAATAGATTTGTCAACAATTTACAAAGCATTAGCACAGAGATACTGTGTAATAAATGATGTGGAGTCACAATGATAAAGAGATTATCCCTGTGGGAGATAGAAAAGAGTTCACAGCAGAAGTATGTAATGTAAGAGGGGGCTTGAAGAACCAAATGAAGTTGAAGTTGAATAGGCATAGCAAGAACAATAGTATTTCAGAGGGAAATGTAGCATCATTTCTATTTTTCCTTGGCCATACTCTCGTAGGCAAGTTTTTCATCTTAATCTCATTTTCCGTCCACAGCACATGTCACCTACTATAGACCCTTAAATACTTTTGGCAAATAGGTTGCAAACAAAGGCTCACCATTCATCTAAATGAGATGAGATGGAAAGAGAAATGTGCTACTAGAGAAAGGCAAATGCAGTTTTATAAAATTGCATATAATTGAATAAAATATTTAATGTGGAGGGATTTGCAGACTTTCTCTGGTCCCTTTTGCCTTATTATTTTCTTGTCTTTCCCTCTTGTTCAAGGAGAAAATGGATGAAATTCTCCCATGCATAGTTTCTTGAGAAAATAGTGCAGAAGGAAGCATTATCCTCCCATGTACCTGGATACATCTTGGGAACTTGAAAAATAGGAAATAGGTCATGAGGCCACAGACAACATAGACAAAAGAGTTGGTCTTAGAACTAAGATGATAGGGACTGGATAGCATGGATGGCAAAGTAACTTCGGGTAGAAAAATGAGAAATTTTCAGTTTCAGAATAGAGGGAACTAAAAACAAATAGGAGAGTGTAAGAATTGCCATGAAATATGTATTTGGATCTTTTTCATTGAGAAAGGAAGACAAGTAAGGAGTAGAATTTGTGTTTAAATTTGACTTGTTTAGATATGGCGCTGGTGCAAAAGTATTTCACACATAAAACATACAATTCTGTAGAGTTGATTCAGTCTTAGCAATATTGGAAGGGAACCAGGGTGAGAATTTTATGTTCATTTCATATAGATCACATCCATCATATTTCAGGTATTTTGTTGGATAGTTTATTTCCATTCCCCAGAGCCCATATTGGGTTCCTGCACCTTCCTTTCAAAGCTGCCCTCTCTTGGGGGCCTATAGCTACTCTTAAATGAAATCAAGGTATCAGCAGAGCTATGCTTGCTCTAAACGCTGTAGAGAAGAACTTTCCTTGACTTCTCCAGCTCCTAGAGGTTCCTGGCGTGCCGTGGCATGTGGCAGCATGCCTCCAGTCTCTACCGCCATCTTCACATGGCCTTCCTTCCTGTGTCTATGTGTCTTCTCTTCTTACATGGATGCCAGGTCTGAGGACCTGCCCTAAACCCAGGATGACTTCATTTCAAAATGTCTGCAAAGACCAGATTTCTAAATAAGGTTCTGGTTGGTCGTGAAATTTGGGGGGACAGAGATACTATTTACTCCAATACATTCCTTTACATAATCAAAGCAAGGGGAGAAGGAAGCCAAGGGATAACAAATGCAACTTTGCACCCTCTTGGGACACGGCTTTTAGTTTTACTTTTTACCTGTTTCATGAGGTGGTTTTGCATCGTGGCAGTATGACCTCACCAATTACTGTCTCTTGACAGCCTGAGACAGAGGCTGCCTCATGAAATGCAACTCAAAGGCTTTGCCTTCTGACTGCTTTCCATCACTCGTGCCCATGAGTCATGTGTGCACTCCCAGCACACTCAAGAATATCTTAAATTACCTTTCAGCCTGTGCTTCCTTCAGGCTGGCTGATTTGTGAGTTTCACAAATTTGAGAATTGCTGTTTGCAATGACTTTTCTGTAGTCCAATCTTCATACTAATAAACTGAATTCTAGACATGGCTCAGGAAATGTGTCCATTTCAAACATGCTCCTGGAGTTCTTTAACTTGCTTTTCACCCTGTGACAGTTTTCCCATTTCAGCCAATTTGAACTAAGCTTTCCAAGTGAAAATTGGGAAAATCCACCCAATTTTTCCTGCCCAGATGTAATGTCTGTGTTTTCCAAATGTTAAGTCCAAACACGTGGTCTACTATGGATGACTGCACTCCCTGGAATTATGTATTTGAAATCAAAACTTCTCCATAAACTCACTTTGTCATAAATATAGGAGTACCCAATAAACCTCAAGCCAGGTTTTGTGAAAACCATCTAACAACAGTGCCCTGAACTTCTGTAAAGATTAAAAATGCTTCCACAAAAAGGATATTTTTTATCTCAAATCTCAAACTCTGTGTATACAATTTAGAATGTAAATTAAGATAGGAAATGGAAAGGCCCATCAGTTTTAGAATAATCTGTTAGCAAAGTGAGATCTAAATATTCATCTTAATACAAATATAGATTCTAAAATTAATAGGTGATTTATGAAATCAATCATCTTATCAGAGAAGATTCTTCAGTTTTAGTCAATAGGGTAAGAGGAATATGCTAGACAATCGATTTAGTAATGCAATATGCAAATTATCCAACAAAATAGATAGAAGTATTCTTTTTTTTTTTTGTGGTACCGGAGATTGAACGCAGGGGCGTTCTACCTCCGCGCTACACTCCCGGCCCTATTTTTTTTATGTTTTATTTTGAAACCGGGTCTCACGAAGTTGCGGAGGGCCTCACTAGATAGATAGAGAGAGAGAGAGGAGAGAGAGAGAGCGCGAGCGTGCGCGTGCGTGCGCACGTGCATGCTGAGGCTGGCCGCGAACCCGGATCCTCCAGTTTCTGCCTCCCAAAGTACTGGGATTACAAGCATGCGCCACCACATCCGGCTTAGATAGAAGTATTCTAACATGTTGCAAACTGCAATGTCTTTGCTTTTGTTTTTTAAAACCATATTTTTGCAACTTCTCAACTCCTAATTGACTTAAATCTGTTTATTTTATTATATTAGTTTGAAAGATAATCTTAAATAAGGTAATTAGGCCATCCATTCAAAATATTTCATTTTCTTCTCATAAGAAGAGAATATTTTTAAACTGTTTTTCTTACCTTCATTATTTCACATAGTTATTTTAAAATAACTTCTCATCCTTTCAGCTAACTTTGCCAGAAGAAAATATATATTAAGATCTGTTTATACTCTATTTCAGGCTAGGGCCCTTCTTTCTGAGTTCACTAATGCTCAAATGAAGCCCAGCTATTATCCTAGGGGTACAACATCAGTAAACAAACATGGCTTAAACAGAATCACCTGCAGGAAATCGTTCTAGTGCCAGCAACAAATAGCTCAATTCTACATTCACCCAGTCCTCAGATGCTGATTTTTTAATTTTTTTTACTGGTGCATTGTAATCATACACCTTGATGAGGTTCAGGGTGGTAGAGGCATACATGAACACATCACTCATTTAGCCCTCCCCCAGTTCCTACCACATTCCCTCCCCCGCCCTCCTTCCCATGCTCAGCATAGTGATTGACTTTGATAAACTTGTGTATGTACATCATGTCCATTGAGGTGTTTACCTCCTTCCCCCTCCCATCTCCCTCAAGTAGGTCAACTTCTTCACTCATATAAGGTTTCTCCTCCTTTGTCTGGAGTCCCTCCTATGTCCCATTTTCTCTCTGGCTTCCGCATATTAGGGAGAACATCCGACTTTTCACTTTTTGTGATTGACTAATCTCACTTAGCATAATGTTCTCCAATTCCATCCATTTCCCTGCAAATGACATACCTTTGTTCTTCTTTATGGGTGAGTAAAATTCCATTGTGTACATATCCCATAGTCTTGTAATCCATTCATCTGTTGATAGACATCTTGGCTGGTTCCATAGTTTGGCAATTGTGAATTGTGCAGCTATAAACATAGATACACATGCATTAGTCTGATAGTTTGGTTTCCATTCTTTTGGGTAGATACCCAGGATTTTCAATGTTTCTCTCAACCAATCTCTCAATAAATGGCCATAGGGTTGTTTTAGTTATTTGTCCAAGTTGCTATAACAAAATGCCATAAACTGACTGGTTTGTAAAAAACAGAAATGCATCTCTCACAGTTTGGAGGCTGAGGAGTCAAGATCACGATGCTTGCAGATTTAGTGTCTAGGGAGGACCTGAGCCTGGTTCACAGCCAGCTCCTCACTGTGTCCTCACATGACAAATGGGACATGGACTCTTGGGGATTCCTTTATAAGGGATTAGGATTAGTGATAATCACTTCTCAAAAGCCTCCCTCCCAATACCATCAGCTCCAGGGTTAGGACTTCAATATATGGATTTGGGGGGAACACAAACATTCAGATGACAGTAGCAGTCAAGATCTAGACCTCTCTGATGAGAGTCCATGCTGCTCTTCCCCTTTGTTCCATTTGCTCCAGACTCAGCCACATGCACAAACAGGACAGTCCTGCATGGTCTTCCTCATCAGCCATGCTCATTTCTCAGCATTCCACAATCTCTCTCATCTGTGCCTCCTCAGATCACTCCCAGACAGACTGCCCAGTTGACACAGAATCAGTCAAAGATGCAGACACAAAGTGGCTCATCTCCTTGTCTCATACCCATTGCCTTTGAGGTCGTGCTCATAATGCCACCACTACTTGGTAACAGAGCCCCTCTGGTGACAGGGCTGGGCAGACATTCCAGGTCCAAGCATCCCTAGTGACTTGCCCTACAGTGATTGCTTCGGTTTGGACTTATGAAACCATGCTAGGAAAGAAAACACTTCTTGCTTCTCTGGCTTCCTACTAAAAGGATATCAGCCCTAAACTGTCTTCCTTCATTTCCCGACACATTTATAGCAAAAGGAAATGACAGAAGCACATTCCAGAGACCAGGAGATAATACTGAGGTTCACTTCCCAGATCTGCTTGCCCTAGAGAATAGCCCAATTCCTTCTGCCAATACATTCTCCCTTCTATACTAAACAAGACTGAGTGTATGTGCTCTTACAACTGAAATATCTTGACTGAGATATGAAGAGTAGGATTCTAGGAACCAAGTCAAGCATAAGCCTTGAGTAGACTGTCAAGTGGAACCAACTAGAGCTTTATCATTTTGGGGGGAAATGGGGGAAGTGATGGTAATAAGAGAGCACAGAGATGACAGGAGGAGAGTGAAGATGGAGACCATACTCTGGAGGTTGTTCTATGCAGAGATCGGTGAAGCAGTGTCTGAAGTTCTAAGTATCAGAGAACTGCAGATGCCCTAGACAGATAAAAGAAAAAAATCAGAGACATGTGGCAGTAGATGTCAGAGATTTGATATCTGGGATACTGGGAATACTGAAATTTAGGTCAGAAAAAAGATCTCTTTAAAGAACTGAACTACTAGATAACAACTTGGCACTAGAAAACGAGGATTTGGTGCACCAAAATCCTGAGCAAAAGACCAATTGACATCGATTCCTTTACCCACTTCATTCACTCCACCTAGGAGTCTTGTGGTCTCAGAATCAAGGATGGAACTGAGCACGTTACAAGGACAGGTGTCTACAACCTCCAGCATTTCCTCCACACAATTGTCATGTCTCTTTGCAGGTGTGACTTTGAGTGTCTTTATCTACTTCTCCTTAACAGGAATGAGGCCCTTTATACCCAATTCCCGGTTTCCAACAGATCAGATTTCAAATATTTGTTTGTGTGAGGTGAAAAAGTAATTCTTCAAAATGCATGTGAGCCACTGGAATTCTACTCAGCAATAAAGAACAAAACTATGTCATTTATGTCATGTCAGAATGGGTCTGGAGAACATTACATTAAGTGAGATTAGCCAGAAAATGGCTAATTCACAGAAAGTGAAGGATCATATGTTTCCTCACATATGCAGAAGCTAGGGAGTAATTGGGATACAAGAGGGACTTTAGATAGTGAAAGAGAAACCCCAGTGGAGCGAGGGAGGTGATCTAGGGGAGGGTGGTTATAGGGGGGAGGGAGAATTGATGAAGGAAACACTTCAATTGACATTATATACAGAAGAGAGAATACCAATACTAATCTCAATATCATATATGGGGAAGAGGAGGGCGTGGGGAGGGAGCCAGGGGGAAGCTCAGCAAGTGCTATGTGCATGTATGTCACTATCACGCTGAACTACATTATGATGTGAGACTACAATGCAACAATAAAAATATGTATGTGTGTATATATATGTACATACATGTATATATATATATATAATGAAATGCATGTAAGCTTAGTAGGTTTTGGGAGGATGATCTGGAAACCCAAGCTCAAAGGAAGTTGTGTTTATAGGCAACTGTGCTGTGAGTTGGGACTCAGGATTCCAAGAATATGTCTCCCCATCCCAGCTCCAAAGATAAAACCATAGCAACTGCACAGAGAATATGGCAGGATGGAGAAAAATCCCTTCCCTACTCTGCATCTCTAACAGCCAGTGAAGAGGAAACACTAGATCTCCTGATTATCTATGGCTATGTAACAAACCACCCTAAAACTTTGTGACTCAATATAAAACCAGTTTACCCTATCTAATGACTATGAGAGTTGATAATTTTGGCAGGGCTCTGCTGAGCAATTCTCCTACTCTCATGAGTCTACTGTGGTCACTTGTGCTCAGTAGCCCAGTTCCTTAAGTCATAGAGGATAAGAATTTACACACATTTATGGAGGCTCAGCAAGAATCTCTGTAAACAGGGCTCATCTGGGCTCCTCTATACATATAGTCTTTCTAGTAGGGTAGAGAGACTTTTTACATAGCATCTCAGGCTCCAAGAGAATAAGGTAAAATGTCTCCTCAAGTGCTAGGTCCAGACTAGCAAAGCATCACTTCTAGAATATTCTATTATCAAATTGATAGGCCAGCCCAGATTCACAGGAAGAGGAAGAAGACCTTTGCATTTCCATGGGAAAAGTATAAAAAAAAATACAGCCATTCTTTTTTTGTATGTTCATTTATTGGTGCATTGTAATTATACATTTTGATATATGTCAGGGTATCAACATCATACATGCACACATTGCTCATTTAGCCCTCCCTCCAATCCCACCCTATTCTCTCCCCCTTCCCTCCCTTTCATGCTCTGGATAGTGATTGAGTCTTATAAGTTTGTGTATGTACATCATGTGCTATAGTGTGTTTCCCTCCACCCCCCTCCAAACTCCCTCAGTTAGGTCACCTTCTTTGTCCATCTAAATATTTCTTCTTCTTCCCTTCTAAGTCCCTTGTAAGTCCCATTCTATCTAGCTCCCACAGATTAGGGGGGACATCCGACTTTTTACTCTTAGTGACTTACTAATATCACTTAGCATAATGTTCTCTAGTTCTCTCCATTTCCCTGCAAATGATGTGATTTTGTTCTTCATTGTGGCTGCGTAAAATTCCCTTGTGTACATATCCCATAGTTTTGTGATCCATTCATCTGTTGATGGACACCTTGGCTGGTTCCAAAGTTTGGCAATTGTGAATTGTGCAGCTATAAACATAGATACACATGCATTAGTCTGGTAGTTGGGTTTTAGTTCTTTGGGGTAGATGCCTAGAAGTGGCATTGCTGGGTCATACGATAGGTTTATTCCCATTCTTCTGAGGATCCTCCACACTGTTTTCCAAAGCGGTTGCACTAATTTGCAATTCCACCAACAGTGTAGTAGAGTTCCTACTTCTCCACATCCTCGCCAGCATTTGTTGTTGTTTGTGTTTTTAATGATTGCCATTCTAATTGGGGTTAGGTGAAATCTGAGGGTAGTTTTGATTTGCATCTCTCTGATTGTTAATGATGTTGAACATATTTTCATACATTTATGGGCCATTTGTATTTCTTCTGTGAAGTGTCTATTTAGTTCACTTGCCCATTTTTTGATTGGGTTATTTGTTTTTTAGTGGTGATTTTTTTAAGTTCTCTGTATATTCTAGATATGAGTCCTCTATCAGAGGAGTAGCTGGCAAAAATCTTCTCCCATCCTGTCAGCTCTCTGTTGAGGTTCTCTGTTGAGGTTGTTTCCTTTGCTGCACAAAAACTCTTTAGTTTAATGCAATCTCACGTATTAATCCTCATTTTAGTTTCCTGTGCCTTTGGGGTCTTGTTGAGGAAGTCTTTACCTGTGCCTATGTGTTGAAGTGTTGGATCTATGCCCTCTTTGAGTAGCTGCAAGGTCTCTGGTCTGATTTCCAGGTCTTTGATCCATCTTGAGTTGACTCTAGTGCAGGGTGAGAAAGTGGGGTTTATTTC
>PVJS01020436.1:0-32577 GCA_004027185.1 Glis glis
AGGAAGGAAGGAAGGAAGGAAGGAAGGAAGGAAGGAAGGAAGGAAGGAAGGAAGGAAAAAATAGGGCTAGGGGTGTAGCTCGGAGGTAGAATGCCCCTGGGTTCAATCCCCAGTACTGTTAAAAAAAAAAGAGAGATCAGGACACAGATATACAGAAAATCATGTGAACAGAAAATCATGTGAACATATAAAGAAAACAGCCATCTACATGCCGAGAGGACTTGGGAAAAAAACCAGCCCTGCTGACACCTTGACCTAGGACTTGCAGCCTCCGTAATGTGAAGGGTACCCTCATGCTGTTCCAGCAGCCCAGTCTGTGGTACTGTGTTACAGCAGTCCTGGCAAACTCAAAATATTTTTGACATGGTTAGTTATAAGAAAAATGTAAATGAAAACATACTAGGCTGTCCAAAACTTAGAAGATTGTCATGTTGGCATAGATGTGGAAGAAAGGGAATTTTCATGCATTGCTGATACACCCACTTTAGGAAAATAGTTTGGCAACTTGTTACAATGTTAAATAGTCTTACCTACAAGCAGTAGTTCTACTCTCAGATATTTACATAAGAGAAATGAAAACGTATGTTCACTGAAAGAGTTGTACTTAACTACTCAGAGAAGATTAATGGATAATAGTTCCCCAATAGAAACAACAACCAAAGCATCTATCAACTGGTCAATGGATAAACAAATTGTAGTATACCTATAGACTGGATTACTGATGAATAATAAAAGGGAAAACATTACCGATACATGAAGCAGTATAAAGAAATCCCAACAGCACTGACCTAAGTGAAAGAAGCCAGGGCAAAGACCATGTACTCTATGTTTCTATTTATATACAACTCTAGAAATTCCAAAGTTAAACTTTAGTAGCAGAAAGCATTGGTTTCTAGCAGCCAGGGGTGGTTACAGGAGGTTGACTACAAAGGGACAGCAGCTAGCTTTTCAGGTTAATGCAAATGTTCTAGATAATGATTTTTAGTGGTGGTTACATAATGGTATACATTTGTTAAAACTCAAATTTCACAATTAATTGGTGAATTGTTATATGCAAATTATACTCAGTAAAGAGGATTTTTTGAATAATTAGGATTTACAAAGTGTTTTCATTGCATAGGGGAAATCTTATATAATGGTAGTAAGCAAAGAAAGCAAGATAATAACTATAAAAGACACAGAAAATGGTAAATTATAAAATATTAACTATAATTATTTCCTCTTACAGTTGGAGTTAATGATATTTTTATTTTGGTACTCTTCAGTAATTTCCAAATTTTCATGGTTAAAAATAATTTCATTTTCTTTCATTAAAAGAAAAAATAAACTTAAAAACCTATCTTGATTCCTTTTTTATTAACTTTCAATGGCAACCCAAAATAATGGAGCGGTAGTAGTGTATAAATATATACACAGGGAAATAAGAGTGCACATTCCCTCTCACCAGCTCTAGAATAACTACAAGGCTGAGTTTCCTATGTTCATCCAGAATCTAAGACCAATAGCAAAGGCTGCTGACCTCCTGCCATTAAGATGGCCCAGATTCTGCGTCCTTGCTTCTTTCTACAACATTTGCAGCTGCGTCCGCAGCCCACCTCCTGGCCAGAGATGCTGTATTCCTTTTCTCTATCACAAAGCCTCTGCCAAGTCTCAGCTCCTACATTTTCTTGGTATTTTCATGCTCTCTTCTTCGTATGCTTCTCATAATCTCAAAATCAATCTCTTGAGAGCAGGAATCAGATGAGCCCAGCTAATTATCATTTGTTGGGGTTCTAAGGTACAGCCTAAAATTTATTAATACTTCTTTCTTGGAGAGGTAGAGACTATTCTGACCTCCCTTGCACATGGTCTGTAATTAGTAACTTGCTTCTCCCAAATTAAATATGGCATTTGCAATGTCTGGGTCTAAGACTGGGTCTTAAAAGACATTACCACTTTTCTCCTATTTTCTTTCTCTTGAATCACTGTGTTGAAGAGAGCCAGTCAGCATGTCATGATAATATTCAAGTAGTCCTGTGGAGCAGCCCATGTGGAGAAAGACTAAGCTTCCTACCAACAGCCAGTGAGGGACAGAGGCTTCCTGCTGTAGGCAGTGGGAGTCATCTTTGAAACCAATACTCCAGTTTCAAGCAAGCCTCATATAACTGCAACTGCAGGCCAGATAAGCTGCCCCTGAATTCCCAGCCACCAAGAACTATAAAATAACGAGTATTGCTGTCAGACAGCAAATTTTGGGGTGATTTGCTATACAGTAATACCTTCTCTACTGAAAGAGAGCATTATCCCACATTGCCTCAAAGACTGTCTTAGGACATCCAGGCATAAAAGAAGTAGCACAATGTTCTCAGCAAGCATTCAGGAAATTTATTTGGAAATTATTTGGAAATTTATCTCAGAGTGGAGTTTTAGAAAAGAGGAATTCCTTTTCTGGGCTATGCAATTTAAAAAAAAAACTTGGAATTTAAATAATAAAAGGCACCATTATTTTAGAACTAGCTTAAAAGATCTGACATAATTATTTTCCACATCAACAGTACTCCAGATGTAGATAAATTAGTTTAATAAGCAGTTCCACAGAAACCTAAGGTTCCTGAGAGTTGGTTTCTGAGCTCTGTTGGTTTGGATTGCTAGGTTTGCCCGTTAGCCCCAGCTGCGGTAGGTATGCATAACCCTCTACATCTGGGTCAGTGTGTGGATTCTCGGTTTCCTTGAGAAAGTGATCCAAAAGAAAGACAAGAGAAGAAAAAGCCTTTGCTCCTGGCTGGCTCTTGGCAGGAAGCTTTAGTTCCTCTCCACAGGGCTGCCAGAGTATTTTCAGGACATGGTGACTGGCTTTCCTCAAAGCAAGTGATCCAAGAGAAAGTCGCTTAGCCTTTTTGAATCTCTTATCAACAGGAACTATTAATCTTATTTTGGTCAAAACAACCTTTGAGGATCTAGAATTTTTCTCCTGATTAATACAGACTACCACAGGGAGTTAAAAAATTTCCTGCTTCCTTTGGAAAATATTTCCCACTTGGCAATTGAGCATAGTTAAATTGAATAATTCTAGCAGAGTCCAAATAACTCATGGCTTTCTAGTACTTTATAATCTGAAAATTTTGAATTGTATGGTTTACTGCTTCTATTGCAAATATTAACAATTGCTTTATAAATGAAGTATTTCCATTTTCACTTTGTTTTCCTTTCTGTTCCCAAGACTCCAAATCCCAAAACAGGTATAGAGAGTTACTCATACCTGGTGCAACTAGTTTATATAATCTGCCACTAAATGTTTATTTGGTATAATTTTTTAATTTGGGGTGTTAACTGTTAACTCCTCTCGGTACTCACTTAGGGAGACTATTTTAAAGGATCCTTCGTACTCAGTTCACCACCTGCTTCTGTCCCTTCAGCTTCCTGTTTAATGAACCTCATTGTATTAGAGTATCAGGAAAGTAACTCAGGATGAAAGGGGACATTGACCACAGACCAGCAGCATCATTTTCACAAACAGACGGCCCTGTTCTGTCATTTATAGAGTAATATCTAGAGATCGCAGGAGCACATAATCTCTGATTTTATTGTATTAAGCTGGTGGCAATAAGCTCTACACATAGGCGCAAAGACACCTTTTCTGCAGGTTAATCTCCTTAACAAATAAAAGATTCTTCAGAATAGAGCGCATATAAAATGAACCTATTAGATGCTTAAGTTGGATCAATACCTCTTCTAGGGAGACTGAAAAAGAAGATGGGAAAGCATCTAATTTGATTACTCTTTGGAACAAGGCAGCAGGCATCAGCTCAGTGGGCTAGCTCCTCCCTAAGGAGCAAAAAAAAAAAAAAAAAGGCTATTCCTAAAGAGTCATAATTTGCTTTCCAAAGAAAGCAAAAAGAGTGTTTCCTGACTTGCCATTTCTCCTAGCTTAAGAGATGGATTTCAGCAGAGCTATTCTGGTCATAGCCCTCCTCAATGATTGTTTGCCAAGGTAGATTTCACAATAATTTTACCTTTGAAATACATAATAAGGAGTACATTGTGATATTAAATAGCAAACAACTGCAGAAAGTAGGGAAAAATGCTTTTGTTCTTACTTTTAAAAGACTATATATATATATATATATATATATATAAAGTTTCAAAGCAAGGAACCTTATTCCTTTAGCATTAGAAGAACACCAAACAAAAATAAAGAGAAGCTGCTACATAGACAATTGACAAAGGCTAAATAGGTGAGCATTTAATTACTGAAGGCCACCTCCAGCCTTCTCTGCAATCACATCTGTGTGCTCTACTCTTCAGGTGGAAAAACAAAAGAAAAGAAAGAAAAGATGAATCTAGTACCATAATTCAAGTCAGGAAATAACAGCAAAAGATAATTAAAAGGACTCATCAGCAATTTATGACAATGTACAATCATCTTCTTTTCTCTTAAATGACTTTTCCACAATTGTATTTTTTTCTTATTAAGGTGAAATATCACTCGTCTTGCAACAGATGTGAAATTATCCTTATTAGGTACTTTTCTCTGACATTGGTATTTTAACACTGTAATTAAACCAGATAGAAGACAACACTTTTTTTAAATTTTTTTTGAAAAAAAAAGGAGGGGAGAGGAAATAAAACACACAACCAGGTACTTCCAGATTCTAGTTGCTCTAACAACTTGGGTTGGCGTCCATCATTAAATCATCCTTTGATCATTATGGGTTTTGTATGTGGGTATGTGTATAACAATAAGGAATTCATTTATTCCATTATTTTCTATTGAAGAATTTTTTTTTGAAAATAGCTCATTGTCTATTATATTAAACAGAAGCAGAAAAGCACTATAAACTCCCCCTCAAAACTATAAAGCACAAGGACTCCCCAAAGAAAACCTGGAAATACTATCTTGCACTTTCACAGACTCCTAATGATATTTTTAAAAGGTATTTTGTTTCCATGAAATTTAAATACTTCTGGTAGTCTTACGATGTGAGAATTATCCACATTTATTTTCCTGTTTCAATAGGCCAATTCGAAAATTGTTTATGCTAACACCAACAAAACACACTGCGAGAAAGCGCCTTCCTTCTGCCTCTTTCGGCTATTGTTTAAGCTCTGGGTCTGAGCACATCTGGGAGACAGCGCAGTCAGTGGGAAGTGTGAGAAGCTGGTAGCAAAGCCACTTGCTTCCTAGCAACCGCCGTCAGGAAAAATAGACTCATTTGTCAAGTGTCCCCAAAGCAGGAAGTGAGGAGGCCCTGGGGAATGATAATGGCATACTCAAGGTGCAAAACCGAAGTTAACATTACCTTCCAAAGTGGAACATTCAGTGTCCTCTCTAAACGGTTCACCCCAAACTGAAAAGGAATCCAGAGAACCATGATGGGCCAGGGCAGAGGACTGTTCCTCGAGCTTGTGCAAAGAAGCGCCAATCTGTGTGAGTGTGCGTCCTATTCATCAGAGAGCATTGCTCTGTATCATGGAAATGAATTCTTTAGAAAATAAAGACCTACACACTACAAACCCAAATTTTAATTAGTAGAGTCGACCAAAATAAACTCTTTCTGATTAATGGCTTGCATGTTTCGAGACACTTACCATACAGTTGCCTCCTCATGAGCCAGAAACAGCCAGGAACAGCACCAGAGTGAAGACTGCCATACTAAGGAGCAGAGCTTCTCCAACTTGAAGGGCATCAGGAACAGCGGAAGAGCTTCTCAAATATAAAGTCCTGAGCCACGCCCTCAGGAAGTCTGGCTAGTTCATCTGGACAGAGCTCTGCACATCTAAGCTCCCAGGTGTTGCCAGTGTAGGATTCACAGTGCCATCGAAGGCATCCTAGTCTATTGCGCTCAATGTGGACCACCCCATCCTACTACACCATAAAAATCCTGGGATCTGGGTCAGGATAAAATTTTACCCAGGAAGAGAGTCAGGAAGCTAAGACTTTCAATTCTCTGATGGTTCCTCCTCCTCTTTAACACAAAAGGTAAATAGCTTAGATCAGAGTTCTTGAAGATTTGCCACATTCTCCTATTTTTGCCAGTATTTCTTTTGTTTTGTGTTGGTCCTGGGAGTTGAACTAAGGGGCATTCTACCTCTGAGCTACACCCCTAGCTCTTTTTTTAATTTTATTTTTTCATTTTGAAACAGGGTCTTGCTATGTTGCTGAGGGTCTTGCTAAGTTGCTGAAGCTGGCCTTGAACCTGCGATCCTCCTGTCTCAGCCTCCCAAGTAGAGGTGTGCACCACTCCACCCAGTTCTATGCTGCTTTTCCATATGGAATGTGTGCTTCAGGCATAAGGGGTTATTGGGCAGACAAAAATCCTAAAAGAGCTGAGGTCCTCATACTTTCCTGCTTTCCCACTGTCTTTCCTTCTGCCTGGAATGGCTTCTCCTCCCCTTGCCTCAATTCCTCTTCCTTGTCTTATACATTTGTTCAACAAATGTTTTCAAGCTACCTAAATGATAGGATTTATATATGAGATTCAAATGAGATTATGCATATAAAGGGCTTAGTAGCAAATGTAGCACATGGCAAGCACTCGATGATGGTGATGTTGACATTGATCCTGTTGACAAGGATCACAAGGTACAGGATGATGAAAATACTTAATGCTTTTATAACTACCGATTTTTAATTCTCCTCAATTAGACTGGGAAGTTTCATTGTAAGGACTGGGTTTTTCACATCAACATTTCCTAGAGAGGTTTCTATGTTACAGTAAGGTCTTACATGTTTTCTGAGAGAGCAGTAAGAATCTGAAGGGGTCATAACAAAACTATCAAACCCTATCCTTTTTGTGTTATGCCATGTTGCATCTTTTAAGAATGTCCCTTTTTCCAGCCTCCCTGTCAGACTGTAAAAAAAAAACACAAATAAATTCCCTTTTTATCTTTCTGTCATTTTTAAATGACTCTTGGTCAAAGCAACTAATTAATTTGTTACTTAACATGTTATTTCAGACCTTGTAGAACTGGCCAGGAATCATCTTTCATGTAAGTAGAAGGGGGATGTGGCAGCAGAGAGATCCATTGCTCAGATTTTCCCTGCAGGAAGAACCTGACTTTCAGCTGCAAAGAAGAGTTTTAGATCTGTCAGTTGTCAACACAAGGCCTGGTCTTCTCAAGCAGCCCCCTCATCAATGACTGAACGTAACAGGATACTAGGGCTCAACTATTTCTGCCTAGTTAGGATTCCTCTAATGGTAGTCTATATGAGCTTGCATTAAGTTGCCTGAGACATTTTCTGATCTACACCATAGCACAAAGTTCTTCCTCCAAATCCTGCTTCCTTTTGTCCTTATCTTTCACAGTTGTTCCCTGTGTACCTCTAATTTCATCTCAGTGTCTCCTTTCTGGAAGACCCAACTGGTACAGAAACATGAAAATGCAAAATGATGCTCTTTGCTCTCTCCATGGGAAATTAAGCCTTGAGTCAAACTGAGGGCTAGCTAGAAAGTAAGCAAACAAAACTTGAGGAAGATATAAGCAAGACCTGCAGAGCATTTCCCTTGTTCACCTGAGGTTAGGCACAGAGGGGGATAATTGTGTCTCCTGCCTGCTGAGACACACCATGCTTCACGCCACAATGTTCTACTGTCGCTCTGGCCCTCTGAACGATGTCGTTTCTATCTTCGTTTTTCTTCATCATGTGTGCTCCTGATGTTTTCAGACTCTATGACTCACATTCATAAGTCACTCTTCATCGTGTTTATATTCAGAGAGTCATCATAGCCTCTCTGAGTGAGTGGAGGCTATTGCAGGTGCCCTCCTTCCTATTTCACAGCTGAAATCAGGAACACATAGCCCAACTTTCCTTCCTTCCTTCCTTCCTTCCTTCCTTCCTTCCTTCCTTCTTTCTTTCACATAGACATAAGCTGTAACTATGTCAACATGGGAAAATATAAATTTATTCAAATATCCAATAATAATTCATGAGGGAAGTTTGTGCTAAATCGATGGTTCTTAGTCCCTTTTGGCACCTCAACTGCATTTGACAATGACACAAAAGCTATGAACTCAATCCCTTGATAAAAGAGGTACTACTCTCATTAGAATGAGGAGTGACTATAAGGCATTTGTTCTTCTATCATCCTTTCATTATAATCAATGTTTTACTATTAATCATGAGTGAATACTAGGATCACATTTTGCTATATTAAAAATAGGGCTTTTTCATTCACAGTAGTTAGTTTCACTTATTGCTCTTCTACAAATAAGATGCCTTTGCAGTTCTGCTTTGGGGAAGAGAAGCTTCAGAAAAATTAACTAATAAATATGCTGATCAATAAAATATATTAATTATTTTGTTTTTCGAAGCTGATTTCGTAAGCAACACAATTGGAAGAATACCTGCCTATCCAAAACTGTCCCATCTTATAGCAGATTTAAAAACAATCCTAGTTCAGAGAAAGGGTGAAAGAAAAATTAGAGATGTTAGTGGATTTTGCTAACAGTGACATTGCTTCCACAAAGAGAAGGAAGAACATTGGAAAGGTAAATGTGCATAGGAACAAACAGAAGTTATGTAAAATGTCAAAGATTTAAGGTGTTATGGTTGGATATGGGATGTCCCCCAGAAAAGCTTCTATGTTGGCAATACAGAAAGGTTCAGTGGTGAAACAATTGAATCAAGGCTCTAGCCTCATCGGTGAATAAATCTATTGATGGATTAATAATCTGAATGAATTTACTGGGTGGCAACTATAGGCAGGTAGAGTGTGGCTGGAGGAGGTGGTTACAGGGGACATGGCCTTGGGACTATATCTGTCCCTAGCTGCTTCCTGTCTCTCTCTGCTTCCAGACTGCCAGGAGTTGACCATCTTTCCTCTATCACACCCTACCACCATGATGTTTCTGCCTTGGAGCTGGCCAACCATGAGCTGAGCCTCTGAAACCATAAGCCAAACTAATCTTTCCCCCTCTAAGTTCAGGTATTTTGGTCACAGCAACAACAAAGCAGCCAAAAGCATGGAAGCACTAAAATCTCTTCAAATTATAAGACTGTGATTCTATTTTGAAAAAAAAAAGTGATTCCTAATGTGTGAGTCAGCTACTGCTATGTAACAAGCTCCCCTCACTCTCAAAAAGATGTAATTTAAAACTGTAACCTTGACCCATAAGTATGTACAATGATTGTATGTCAATTTAAAAAACAACCATTTATGTAACTCATGATTTTGTGGGTCAGAAATTTAGACTGAGATCAGCTGATGGTTCCACAGGTCACAGCTCAGCTCTCTGTGCATCCTCACTCAGCTGGAGTGGCGAAAAGCTTTTCCAATGTTGACTGCTTCCTTGTCATATGTGGACCTTGGCTAGGACAACAGAGTTGACATAGCCCCAAGGCGCATAGTCTAACACCATCCAGCAACCTAACATTGGTGTGTTCACAGAGTGAACAGTGTGGAGGAAGGGGTCCCAAGAGAGAACAGAAGTTTGGTGCCCAGGCCTCCTGGAAGCTAGAATCAAAAATGAAAACCTGTTATTTCCACAGTATCTATTGGTCAATGCAAATTACAAAGCCAGTCCAGAATCAAGAGGCCAGTAGAGAGTCTCTATCTTTAATGAGATCGGATGCAAAGTCAAGTTGTAAATGTTAGGAACCATAGAAGCAGAGAGTTGTGGCCCTTTTTGCAATGTATACCATTTAAAAAAGATATTTGAACTAACATCACCTTGAATGTCTCAGAATAAAAGCTTAACACCATCCACCTCCATACAGGGCCTCATATCTCCATATCCATCTCTTATACATAAATAGAAAAGCATGCATGTGAGGCCCAGGGGGCTCCATGTCTTTGGAAGCAGTAACCACTTTACTAAGGCATCAACTTCCTTATTACAGACTACGTCCTATGAGGTTGAACGTCAACTCAGTAGTTTATCTAATACTTCCTTAAGTGCTGTCTATGATGACTTTCCTCATGGACATCCACATGGTATCTTCTACATAATCTAGAAAACAAAATTCTTTTCCTTCTCTGACATTTGCAGGACCTTGGTTACTTATTCCTCTGCTTGTAGGACACATTCATGGTTTACTGTGATCCACTGCGATAGCAGATATGCATCTCTATGCACACGTGTAAAGATTGGTGTGACAACTTTAATACTCTGGGGGAGTCACAGGCCCATTTGAGAAGCTGAAAAAATCTATGGACCTCCTAAAACTGTACATCACACATTCTCACAAAATTTTGTGCATAATTTCAAGAGGTCTATAGGCCTCATAAAGCCCATCCATGCACCCTCTAAGAGTCTATGGACTTTCTTTGTAGTACCCTACTGTGGATTATAGATATAAATGCTCTTGTTCTATGGCAGTAAGCTACTTCAATCAGAGGCAGCAGGAGGGCAGAGGGAAACCAGCCAGGGATACCCTGAAGGCACAGTTATGAGTTCCAACTTCTTAAATGATTAATATTCTGACATTATTTATTCTGGGAGAGACAAGGCTCCAGATTCTCTTCTCAAATGCAAAAGAACAAAAGCAATTTCATAAATTTCTTACAGATCAGCTCTGTGATCCTGATGGCAGATGAGTCCCGCAGTTGAGAAAGTAGAACCTATTGTTCTTTCAGCAATGACCATCTTGAAGTAAGACACTGCTTCTATTAAAAGGTTTCACTGATACATTTACTAAAGAAATAAATAATGTCAGAGATTTGCTTCTAAATAATCCACGGTGGGAAGTGCATATGAATAAAACAGAACTGGGCATGAGCATGTGATTATTAAAACAGTCATGAGTGAATACAGGCTTTTACACTATTCTCTACTTTTGTGTACATTTGAAATTTTTAAATAGAATATTATAAATACAAAGAAAAGCCAGGCATGCTGGCATACACCAGTAATCCCAGTACTTGGGAGGTTGACAGGAGGATTGCAGGTTTGAGACCAGGGTCAGCAACTTAGTAAGACTTTCAGCAATCTAGCATGACCCTGTTTCAAACTAAAAAATAAAAAGGAGCTGGGGTGTAGCTCAGAGATAGAATGCCCGTGGGTTCAATACCCAATATGAAAGGAAAGAAAGAAAGAAAGAAAGAGAGAGAGAGAGAGAGAGGGAGGGAGGGAGGGAGGGAGGGAGGGAGGAAGGAAGGAAGGAAGGAAGGAAGGAAGGAAGGAAGAGAGAGAGAAAGAAAGAAAGAAAGAGACTTCAATGTTTATTTCAAAGGGAAAGTCAGTCCAGGAAAAATAGAGGAGCAGAAATATAACATCTTCTTTCCAACAACTCTGGAATTAAAGGATTTTCTAAGTCCTACTTACTCTTTTCTATACAACCACAGTATCCATTTGGTTCCCTAGTCTCATTTTAAAAGACCTTCTCCCAGGTTTTTCATTCATTCAAGGATGTTATGAAAATGTTTTTAGGATAATAAAGCAAATGTTAACTCTAGGATAAACCATAGCATTTGTCCTCATCAGTCCCATGGGCTCTCCCTCTTTCTGCTGCAGGGCGCCTTGACAGATGAGAAGGAACTCCCCAGACACCTTGCTAGGAAGAATTTGTTCTTTGATATCAGCTTCTCCCTCTGCCTGCTATCTTCCTGTATTCTAGATCCAGACAATTAGTACACTAAAGGACACAACTGCCAGTCGGGCAATGGCCAGCACAGTACTAATTCAGGGCCTCAGTTCCTTCAACTTCACAAGGAGGAAAAGTACAGACAGATCTGCCTGACAGGGTTATTTTAATCCACAAATTAAACAAATCAGACAGTGAACATGGCACCTGTGTGTAAATTCGAAGGGAAATCGTTTCAAATTGTGTTTGACAGAATTGCCCCAGGGGTCTCCGAGGGCACAGCGCTCCCTCTGGCCCACCGGGCCTTTTCCAGAACAGCTCTGCTTCACAGTGCTCTTGCATAGAGAATTTTGTGGGGAATTTCAACTGAAAGGAGAGTTCTGTTGCTAACAAAACTGTTGACAAGGACTGCTTTCTATTTGTATGTTAGCGATAAGGTTAAAGGTTGGGAGCTCCTGCCAATGGAATAGCAATTATGAGATAAAACGTCTCTGGAATTATGAGCCTTGTTGATGGAAATATGTAATTAGATTTGGTATACATGCCACAAATTACAGCACTAATTATATTTATATACACAGTACATATATAAATTCACAGTATGCATATATTTGCTATGTATACTTCATGAAGAGTTTCTCAAGAATGCAGGCTAAAGTTTCTCAGAAGTTAGAATGTAGTGGAAACAGCAGCAGCATTCTGGAACCAGAATAAGAACCCAGTGACCTGGGTTTGAACCCTGACACCTCTATTTAGCACTAGCTTGACTTTAGACAAGCTGCTTTGTAGGTGTGCTCCCAGTTCCCTCAACTGTGAGCTATGTAAAATAAAACCTTGTTGTCATGACTAAATGAAAAATTCAAATGCCTAGTATTCCCATAGGAGACATTTTTAAAAAAATCACAGCTCCCCCAGAGAGTATACTATGGTTCCTTTTTTAGATAACAAGAATGATGTAGCCATTCATGTCTTCCATTTTGCTTCACCTGCCAGAAAATTCAGAATCTGGTTTGAAGTTCAACTGTAACAATGAGGCTGACACTTAACAGCCTGTGAACTGCTCTTCTTCCTTTCCCTGAATGCCTATCTTTATTTGAATTTCCCCTGTCTCAATGTTTAATTCCCTTGCCTGTTTAATGTGTGTATTCTCATCTAAGCTCATCCCAATGATTCGTGCAGTCAAGTAGTAGAGGGAGAAAGGATGAAGTGGGGCCGGGGGAGAGGGAGGAGGATGGCTAGAAAGAATGGGCAAGAGAACGGACCTGACATGTTTTTCCACAAATGCTCAATAAATAGTTCGAAAACTAAAAATATATAATGTAATAAGTTTAGTTGTCCATGGCTTCCAAGACCTGTTTTATTGGTATGTTTAATTAATAACACCTTTTTTTGGTATAGAATAGGGATTGAACCTAGGGGTATCTTACATCTGAGCTATAACCCCACCTCTTTTTTTTTTCTTTTGTGGGACTGGGGGTTGAACCCAGGGCTGTTCTACCTCCAAGCTACAGGCTCAACCCTTTTTATATTTGTTTTGAAACAGGGTCTCACTAGGTTGCTGAGAGTTTCACTATGTTGCTGAAGCTGTTCTCAAACCCACGATCCTCCTGCCTCCGCCACCCAAGTACTGTAATTACAGGCCTGTACCACCACACCCAGCCTCCCCCAACTCTTATTTTTTTATTTTGAAACAGGATCTCACTAAATTACTGTACACTGGCCTTGAACCTGCCATCTTCCTACCTCAGCCTCCCAAGTACTGGAATTGCAAGCATGTGCCACCAAGCCCAGTCAATTAATAATACTTTTATATCTGCACTACACCCTTCCTTTCCCAAGATGCTCTGTCCATGATCTGAGGGTGGGATAGACCACAATGTCCCATCATGGAGAGTCTCTTCTGGCATTTTCTGGAAAGTGTCTTTGAGGACTGAGAAGAGCAGTCTTTTTCCTTTTCCTCCTCTCTCTCAATATGTCTCTCTCTTTCTCTTTTATCACAGTTTGGGTTATTAAATATAATACACTAGAGCCTTGCTATAACAACCAATCTTTGCCACCAGACACATTATTTATTTATGTACCTAGAAATATTCCTGTAAAACATCTATGTCTATAGATGGATAGATAAATGGTAACTGATCGCCGAAAGAAAAATAGTCTAGACCTCAGAGGAATCTAATAATTCAAACTTACTACAGACAGCCTGAAGATAGTTAACATATATAGTATTGATTATGTCAAGATTTAGTACTCAGGAAAAAACCTCATAAAAAGCATTTTGCTATCACAGGGGTTTGAGAGAGAGGCAATTAACATGCAAGAAACACAGGTCTTGCTCATATTGAATTTCATAAATATTTCCAGGAGTAATACCATTGTCTCCCAAGAACAGAAATTCAGTTGCAAACCTAGCTTCTGAAAAGCCAAAGAACACTTTATATTCATTTCTAAAGAGGCTATGTGTCCCCTGACAGCAATATACTCTGGGCTTTCCCCATTGTTTTTATATTATAGCCACATATGTGCTCCCATTGAAGGTGTCACCTGTCATGCCCTGTGACAACACTGACCAAGAGGGAGCTTTGACCTTTCTGTAGATAAATAGTTCCTACACCCAAAGTCTGGGTTTTACTTTGTGAGCATGAGGACTATAAATGAACACAACACAACACATGTCTGTCTGCTTCCCCCTGCTCTTTCTCCTCTTGCTCTATTCTTTACAAAGGTGATCTTGCTTTTTCCCAAAGCTTTGACTATTGTCTTTATGCTATGCCTTCAAAATTTACAGCCTTCTCCTTGACTATTTCTCTCTTGAGCCCCAAACCTAGAATTTCAAGCTATCCAGAGAATACTCCATGTAGGTGTTCTGACAGCATGCCAAATTAAATTTATTAGAAAAAATATCGCTCCTCCTTCTCTTCCCTCCTGCACCCTACCCCCAATTCCTTCATTGGGTAATTTACAGGCAGAAATGACTCTTCCATGCCCTGCCTGTTTGCTTTTAAAGAATCAGTCCAGCTATCCCTCAGATTGAAGTTGATGGGATGTATAAGATAAACTCAAGATATGGGTCCACACCCTTCCTCTCCCAGACGGTTGTTCTTCTTTCCTCCTCTTTGCTTGCAAAGCTTTTTGTCCATGCCTTTATCTTGGAACCTAGTTCACCACCCTGTGACTACTTAATTTATTGTCTCTCCCTCTTTGGGATTTGAGCTTCTCAAGGGTAGAGAAAACATCTCACCTTCTTAATGTAACCCAGATCACTACAGTATGTTTCTGAATGAACTTCTCTTAATTGGCTTAGAAAATAACCACTAAGCACCTAGTGTGTGCTAAGTACTGGAGATGTAGTTGTGAAGGTGATGGTTTGTCTCCACCCTGAAGTAGGTTGGGAACACAGACCAGAAGGGGAAATGGTGTTATGGCATAAGTTCAGATGCTCTTAAGGCATGTGAAGGTGCTTAGTCTTCATGAAGAAAAGATGGCCAACAAAGCTAGAACAAAGCCAGAGCACAGAATTTAAGGAGCCACGCAAGTGGAGGGTGGGGACCTGAGATGAACACGCCCTTAAATTTTTGTTTCCTAGGTACCTTACCCCAGTCCTAGTCCTAATGGAAAACATATATGAGCAGCTATCCTGCCGATACATGCTAATAATCACTTACAGAAGTAACCTGTGGCAGATTAGCACCTTAGCAACCAGGTTCCTCTCTAATGGCAAATTAAATATTTTATAGGACATGGGTAGACACACTTCTATTAAAGGGAACACTTACGAGATTAAGTATAATCACTTTAGATATGTCGGTAAATACACCCACCATAAATATAGGAATAATAAAAATTAGAGGAAAAGAATGTACTTACATAGTACAAGTAAAGGTACACATGGTAAAGACAGATAATGCGGAATAATGATTAGAGAAATGGCCTATAATGCTCCATTATTTACTAATATGTGTCATTGGATATCATTTATTATTTCTATACCTCAGCAGTTTCCTCATCTGGAAAATAGCAATAAAAATAGCATCCTATCTCATAGGATTCTTGTGAACTTTAAGTGAATTAAGATACATGAAGAGCTTAGAATGGTGTCAGGCCCACTGTGGACATTTTATAAGTGTTACCTCATGTTATTTTTCTCTAATTCCTCCAGTTCTTCTTAGTGTGTACTCTATGAAGAATAATAACTAGAATTCCAAAGGCTCTTGGTTTCTTAAGACCTGAGAGGATCTTAAGAAATTTCTAATTAAGAAATTAGCTGGGACATTTATATAACAATACTTAGGACAGCCTGTGAAGACCTTTAATCTAGCACGTCCCTAATTGTTATAGTTCGGAGATGGAATGTCCCCCAGAAAAGCTCATGTGCTGGCAATGCAGAAAAGTCCAGAAGTGAAATAATTGAATCAGGACTCTGATTTATCCTCATCAGTGAATAAATCCATTGATGGATTAATAATCTGAAATGGACTTACTGGGTAGTAACTGTAGGTAGGTGGGGCATGGCTGGAGGAGGTAGATCCCTAGGGGTGTGGCCTTGGGGACAATATCTGTCCTTGGTCCCTTCCCCCCTCCTTCCCATGAGCTAGCAGCTGTCCTCTGCCACATACTTCTGCCGTGATGCTTTTGCCTTGAAGCCAGACAAGTAAACTTTTCCTCCTCTAAGTTGTTCTTGTCAGGTATTTTGAACACAGCAATGAAAAAAACTAACTAATACACCAAGTCATTCCCCACTCCATCCTCAACCTTCTATTCCTATCACAATTAATGCCAATAATATCTACTTGTTTTTATTCACATCACCCAGTTTTATAGTCTGCTTTGCAAATGGTATTGTGTGTGTGTGTGTGTGTGTGTATGTGTGTGTGTGTGTGTGTGTGTGTGTGTGTGTGTGGCAATTTTCTCAACTAAAATGTAAATTCCATGAGGGCACAGCCTTCCTCACTGCTGTACTATCAACACCTAGTACCAAAATAGGTACTCAAATATTTTTGATTTGTTTGTTTTTGGCTTTGTTTGGGTTTTTTGTGGTGCTAGAGATTGAACCCAGGGCAATCTACCTCCAAGGTACACCCCCAGCCCTATTTTATTTTTTATTTTGATACAGAATTTTGCTAAATTGCTGACAGCCTCACTAAATTGCTAAGGCTGGCTTCAAACCCGTGGTCCTCCTGTCTTAGTCTCCTAAGTACTGGGATTATAGGCATCCACCACCATAGCTGGCTTCAAATATTTTTGAAAAAATGAATGGTGGACCAATGTGCAACTCCTTTGTTTCTTGTTTGTTCCTCTCCATCAATGGGTATACATTCCCTCAATTCAATCTCCTGAATATCTTTCACACAGCCTGTCCTGTTCACACCGCCGCTCCCTTGTCTCAAGCCATTATGATCCCCCACATGTATTATAAAATTACATCCTAGCCGGGCGTGGTGGCGCACGCTTGTAATCCCAGTACTTTGGGAGGCGGAGACCGGAGGATCCGGGTTCGCGGCCAGCCTCAGCTCTCTCTCTCTCTCTCTCTGTCCCTGTCTCTCTCTCTCTCTCTCTACTTAGTGAGGCCCTCCGCAACTTCGTGAGACCCGGTTTCAAAATAAAGTATAAAAAATAGGGCCGGGGGTGTAGTTCGGAGGTAGAACGCTTCTGGGTTCAATCCCCGGTACCGCAAAAAAAAAAAAAAATTACATCCTACCTGCTCTTCTTCCTCAAGTCTTCCATTCCCCAAAACAGTCTTCTTCATGCAGGGAGGGTGCCCTTACTAACCCATAACTTGATCATATTGTCCACTATTTAAATCACTTCAAAGCAGTCCCTAAAAGGTTGTGTGATATATGATTTCATTTCTCTAATATTCTTAAAATTACAAAACTGAAGAGACTGTGGACAGATTTAATGAATGTCAGAGGACAGAAATGCAGTGTTGGGGTGGGTGCAACTATAAAGGGGTGACTCAAGAGGTTTCCTTCATGGTGATGGAACGGCCCGGCATCTTGATTGGTTACATGAATCTATACATGAAATCAAATATGCACACACAAACACACACCATCAGTGAAGGTATCAACTAAATAAGGTCCAGAGTCTAGTTAACAGCATTGTGTGAATGTCGTTCTTCTGAGCTTGAGATTGTAATACGCTTACACGAAATTTCACATTGCAGGAAGCTGGGTGAGGATTTCACAGGCCTCTAGAAACCACTTTTTGCACCATTTTATTATTTTAAAAAATTCAAAGGATCACCACTGTCCCAGAATCCAGTCACATCGTCACAATTCCTAAGTCTTTAGCCAGACGTGGTGGCGCACACCTGTAATCCTAGTACTTGAGAGGTTGAGACAGGAGGATAGCAGGTTCAAGGACAGCCTCAGAAAGTAGTGAAACTCTCATCGACCTTGCAAGACCCTGTTTCAAAGTAAAAATAAAATATGGCTGGGGGTGTAGCTCAGAGATCGAATGCCCCTGGGTTCAACCCCAAGTACCCCCGCACACACACACACATACAAAGTCTTAAAGGACCTGGCCTCAAATTGTATCTGTATCACCACTTAAGTGATTCAGGTAAAGTGGGATAATGAACTATGAGTTCATTTTATCCTGCTGTTTCATTAGTTTAAACTCTAAAACACTATCTTTTTTAATGAGTATTCAAAAACAAAAATAATAATATAACATATATTCTTAGTTGCTGCATCAGTTAGCTATCACTGTATAACAAAACACCTCAACCTTTGAATTTTGAAACAATTGCCTTTCATTACCATGCATGAGTCAATGTGTCAACCTGACTCGCTTGTGCACCTGTGCTCAGCTGAGGGTCAGTGTTTGGTGTTCAGTTGGCTGTAAGCTTATCTAAAATGACCTTAGCAGAAACACCTAAGCTCTTCCCATGAGATCTCATCCTCCATCAGAGTATTCACACAGCTGTGGCAGGGTTCCAAAACAGGGAACAAGTGCCCAAGGTTCAGGTTTGAGCTGACACAGTCACTTTCACCAAGTTCTGTGGGCCAAAGCATATCACGAGGCCAAACCATATTCAAGGGGGTGGAGGAACTGATGCCATCTCTTGATAGGAGGAGCCACAAAATCACACTGCAAAACACGTGGACAGAGTATGAAAAATTGGCGCAACAAAATAATCTGCTAGAATCCCCTAATATAAATCATCAAATTATGAATAATGCATTTCCCATTATAATATAAAATCTAAGGTTCTGAGTAAGACCGCAAACATATTTCTGACCTAAATTCAATATTTCGAAAGACTTCATTATGTGGGGCAATGGGAAATCATCCTCTTTTACAGACAAATAAATTTTCCCCTTAATCCTTCTGAATCTATGCATTTGATGAGTCTTTAAGAGGATGCTGCTCTTCTCTTTCAGCCCCTGTTGTAGGTTTAATATCCTATTTATTTCTTGCTCAGTTTCAGTCTTAACGAAGCAGCTTAGCATTCAAACAGCAGCACCCCACTCCCAGAGAGCCATTGTTTAATATTAATGTTCACCTAAAATGAAGCAATGCCCTGCTGCCTTCACATTCATTCAGAGAGAGGCAGGTAAGGGTGATGCTGCCGCCTTCATTTTGTCCTTAGGGTGCAGAACACCGAAGCGGCCAGCTGCCAGAATAGGGGTGGGGAATTTGATCCTGCTGCCTGGTCAATATGAGCTGCAAAACTCTAATCATTGGAGTGGGCATGAAGTCACCTACCTATTCCGCTGGTGGACACCCACGTGAAAGGGAGAGATAATCATTAATGTCACTCCGGAGATAGGAAGGGCTTTACGGACAGAAATAGATTCCACAAGCACATTGCACGGAGCCTATTGAAGTGCAGAGAGTGATTTGTAAAATGTTATGAGGGCAGTAAAGCAGGCTTAAATCAAATCCAGCAGCGTGCGATTAGTTGATAAAATAACTGTTTTGTTGTGCTTTGGTCTCTATGAAGTAGCATGACTTTAAATTCTGGATGACAAGTCATTTATGCATATTAAAATGAAAAGCTTTCCCCAAGTAGCATTTACTATGTGAAATTCTTTATATAAATGTTACAGGTATATAGAGAGAAAGAATAAAGTCAGCCTGCTAGCTTACCTACCATGCACAAAGCCCTGGAAAAACAAAGCAATGTTCTCTCCCTAAGAAGTCTCTTTCAAGGATCAAACTCAGCTCCAAAGAAAGAAAAACTTTGCAGGTCATATGAAATAAAGTCTACTAGTACTAAAGTTTGTTTTTGTGTCCATCCATATTCTTCAACAGTAGTCTCCCTTGCCTTGTTTCAAGACCCCCAGTGGATGCCTGGAACTGCTCATAGTAACAAGCCTATAATTTAACATGTTTTCTATCTTACCTAAGCACTTACCATGCACTGTGTCTATAACTCTTGTAGTTTGAGGCATGACAGGAAAACTAGCACTAATTTCTTTTCCCTTCTTCACAATTTAATCAATAGAGTATTCATTCTTATTATAGATCTTGGTGACTTTAGCATACATTTTCTTTCCTTCTTAAATTATGTACTTTCATTTTCACTTAAAGGAAGTACTTTGCAGCTTCTCTTTGGCATATTCAAATTGCCAGCATCACCGCTCTTGCACTTTGGGGCTGTTATTAATTAAAATAAGGGTTACTGGAATACAAGCACTGAGATACTATGACAGTCAATCTACTAAGGAAGAAGGCTACTGAGTGACTAACAGGCAAGTAGCATATACAGCGTGGATACGCTGGATATGCTAGACAACCGGATGATTCATAGCCCAGACTGGATGGAGCAGGATGCCATGAAATTTTATCATGCTATCCAGAATGGCACACAACTTAAAACTGATGCATTTTTTTATTTTTATATTTTCCATCTAATATTGTTTAAATATGGTTGACCATGGGTAACTGAAACCATGAGTAAGGAAAGGCTACTGTATTTTTTTCATTGACCAAAGATAGAACTGTGGCTACCTAGGGCAGTTTTCATTATCTATAGAGTCCTCAGAGCTTTAAATATTGCTATGCTTAAGCTTAGGGAAAACTTATGTACATTGAAAGCAGAAGCCATATTTGTATCTTGGTACCTAGATCTCTTTGGCAGAGAAAGAATGCACTTTTTTCATATCTTAATGAGATTTCAATACTCAAATCTTGATAAACCCTCTACTGCTTGCCTTATATGTCCAAATGTTAATATATATGTATTATGTAAAATGCCAAGATTCAGTAAACAGAGACATTGTACAAATAAATAGATGAAGGACTGTGTACTGCTTCTTGTTTCATTATGCTAAATGTATGACAAACACACTGGAGTTTTCAAACAGAGGCAGAATGTGATTTATGGGTCAGCCAGTGAACTGGCTTCTGGATGTCTAATTCCTGGTAAATGAGTGAGATGAGAGGACAGAAGTCTAAATAAGCACAGGTTGTACCTGCTTCTAAAAACACCTCTGCATATCATACCGAATATTGGTAGAGTACTTTATAAATAAGCACAGGTTGTACCTGCTTCTAAAAACACCTCTGCATATCATACCGAATATTGGTAGAGTACTTTATAATTTACAACACACTTTCTTCTTCTTTGTAAAAATATATCCTTACAACAGCCCTGTGAAGTAGTTGAAGAGTTGACTGGTGGTACCTGAGGTTTCAAAGATCTAGGGTTGCCCAGAGCCCTCAGTTTGTAAGTGGCTAAGCCGGATCCCAAACTTGGATGGTTGCACTCCAGATTTAGTTTTCTTTCTACTGTCATCACCTTGGTAAAAGGAGAAAAAAGAAATTCAGCTCCTCCTGAGTCACTCCCAAACCTCTAAAAGGTGATTGAAAATTTAAAAATGTGCTAATATTAAATGGAATTGTCCAGGATAAGAGGCAAAGCTTCATTGTAACAGAGACAATTGTCTAACTATTTTAAATTGTCATTGACATCCTTTGAAATGGGCAGGATTAGAGGTGTGTCCCACCTGACAAGTGAGGAGACAGCCCTGTTAATGACGCCCTGGGACATCTGCCAACCCCAAGGCCACTCTGCTGGTCTTGCCAATTCTGAAGTAGGATACCATCCCATCCTACCCCTTACCATAGAGCAAATCCCAGGAAGTAGTGGTAGGAATTGCTCTGAAAATTAGATAACAGGACTGTGTTGTATAGGTTGTAATTCTGAAAGTGCTGTGTGTTGCCTAATAGAGTCAGCTTTCAACTCTCCACTCCTGAAAAATACTTCCCCTAAAGCAGAAATTCTCTTAGCTGCAGCTCAAACCTTCCATTCCACAATTAGAGTTGAGAACCTGGAGCTAACACCTCTTTGGAATTAATTTAGCCCTTGGGTTTGAGTTCTGGCCCTTTCTAGAGCCCTCTGGGTATAGGCAGGTCTCTAATGCCTCATGGATTTAGGTGAAGATTTAGTGAGAGAGTAAGTAAAGGGCCTGAGTTTATATACCAAGATTAGGTGTTCCATAGTTTTTATTCCCTTGTCTTCTGATTCCACTCTGATCTCCCTAGCTACTCCTCTTCAAAATGTCCTCTAACCCATGGACTGCTCACTGTTACAGAAACTCTTTACTAACACACTACATAAGCTCTGCTCATGCTTCCGTGCTTGCAAAATCCAGGTCCTATCTCTGATGTTCTCACTGAAATATTTGGATAGCCTCTCCCATTATATGCATCAGCTCTCGTCCCCTGATCTCCTTGCATTGATCTCATCATGCAAGATGCACATTGTGTTAGCTGATCATATATCTGCCTGTCAAGAAATTTTGAGCTCAATAAACATTTGCTGGATTGAAGTTAGAAGTTATCAAACAGGCTAAGAGTCACCCGAGGAAAGAACAACAACAACAACAAAACAGAATAGTGGATTTAATAGAGAAAATGTTTGACCTACTTACACTACTGCCTTGAGCCATGTCCAAAGGCATATTTGAACCTACTTTTGTAAATTTCTGTAGTCTCTGTTTCCTTGACAGAGTAAAATAGTGGTCAGAACACATTAAGGAATATGACTTCTATGGAGTATTCCCACATAGGAGTGTTGAATAACTCTGGGTTGCTCAGGAAATAAATTTTCATTTTATTTTGAGAAAAAAATACAGTAAGGGGTCAATTTCCCTGTTTTGTTTTGTTTCATCTGTTGGAATTAGTGCCTATTCAGGATCCCATTGTTTTCTTTTCCTGTTTCCTATTTTTCCCTAAGACAGAATGACAAACAGGAACACTTCTCATGTCAACTATTTTGGATTATATTATCTCTGCTGTTCACTATACATTGTCCTAACTACTGGCTATTAAAGAACAAAAATGAGGCAAAATGGCCCAAAAAACAGTACATCCGGGTCTGGAACTGTTTAGGGTAGTATTTAAGTACATGGGATTTAGAGTCCATACCCTCTGGTTCAAAATTGCCACAATTATTTATCAGTTGTGTGACACTGAGCCTCTTTATGCTTCAATTTTTCTCATATGTAACATGGAGTAATAACAGCACCTAATTCAAGAGCCTGTTGTTGAAATTTTTTTTTTTTTTTGTGGTACTGGGGATTGAACGCAGGGGCGTTCTGCCTCTGTGCTACACCCCGGTCCTATTTTTTAATGCTTTATTTTTGAAACCGGGTCTCACGAAGTTGCGGAGGGCCTCACTAGGTAGAGAGACAGAGAGACAGAGAGAGAGAGGGAGAGAGAGAGAGAGAGAGATAGATCGATCCATCCATCGATTGATCGATGGATGGCCGCGAACCCGGATCCTCCAGTCTCCGCCTCCCGAAGTACTGGGATTACAAGCGTGCGCCACCACGCCCGGCCCTGTTGTTGAAATTTTAAAAGTTATATATGCAAAGCAATTAGAATAATGCTTGTCCTATTACAAGTGCTATATGATTATTTGCTATTACTGCCTGATTAATGGAATTAATTATTTAATTCAGACTGCCCTAAGTAATACAATACATATAGTCACTGTATTGCAAACCACAACAACAATCATGTTCTTATTTTTCATGGTTCTGGGTTGACTGGACTTAGCTAGGTGATTCTTGCTCAGGGTCTATCATGGTAGCAGTCATTTGCTGGCTAGGGCTGGAGTCATTTCAAATCCTTACTCATGGATGAGGCAGAAAATGCTGTTAGTAGGACCTCCTCAGGGGCTGAACATGTACATGTGACCTTTCGATGTGGTCTGAGCTTCAGAACATGGTGCTTGTTGAATTGCAAAGACTACAGAATTGAAATCTTAGTTAGAAATGTTTTATAAGAAGAAAACAAATAAAACTAGTTCAAAAAACAAAAAAGGAATTTATAAAAACATATTGTACTTTCTCGTGGAACTTAGGGAAGGTATGCCTCTTAAAGGAATGTTGCCAGGAACTGTCAGATTTGTCTTCAAAATTGATCTGGCATCTGTGGATCCTCAATGTCTCCACCACTATCATTTCCATCCTAGCCTCCACCATCTCTTACCTGGGTTATTGCATTGGCTTCCCCCAAAGTCTCCCCATCTCTTTCCTTTGGTCCCTACTGCCTATTCTTGACACAGTTGCTGAGGATGCTTTTAATTTATAAATCAGATTTTACCACCTCTTCACTAACAAACTTGTAGTATCTTTCCATAGAATTCAGAAAAGCATCATAAGACCTTAACATGGCCCACAGGTCTTACATGACCTTGGCCCTGGGTATCTCTTTGCCACCATCACCTACCAAGCTGCCATTAATTTCCCCTACTCTCATGTCTCTGGTCTCTGTGCTATTCCTTGAACATTGGAAGCATGCTCCCACCTCAGGCCCTTTGCTTTTGCTGTCTACTCTACATGGGATACCCTTCCTCTAGATCACAGCATGGTTTGCTCCCTTTCTTTCTTCAGGACTCTCTTCAAATATCTCTTATCAGAGAGACTATGACCTGTCATTTCCAAAGTGGCACATATCTCAACACCTCCTAGCAGACAGATTTTTTTTGTATTCCCTATCCCAATTCCAAAAGAAAAGACTGACTAGCTCATCAGAGTTTGAGTATCCATGATAGTTATATCATTTTCATCTCAGTTGGGAGTGGCAAGGTTGTCACATAGTAAAATAAAAAAAAATGGGAGCAATGGGAGCCATGACATTATACCACCAACTCTAGTAGAGCTAAGAAAGGAGTATCATAGCTCCACTGCTAACTCCTTGAGTTACCAGAGATAAGCTAAAGTCTGGGCCTTGGCTTCCTTCCCTGTCCAGTGATGATAATATTATCGACTACCATTACTTGCAGTGAGATCAGTTTGATAAAAGGTAGAATTGAAGCACTGCAAATTTACAAATCCTCCATAATGAGGCATAAGATGTGCTTTAAAATATCTCTGCTCAAATAAGAACTAGATGAAGCAGGTGGGGAAAATCTTGGTTACCTAGGTAACAGGTACATAAGGATTCATTATACTGTTTTCTGTACTGTCAGGGGCCTGGTCGAGGGCCAGCTAAGGTTGTAGTGGAGGTTTCAACAGTGACTTATACACACATGTAGTCACCACCTGGTGGAGAACAAACAGCAGCTTTATTCACAGACCCATCCCTTATACAGGGTTCCAGGCAAAATGGCACACATGCACATCAGTGTGACGTGTGCATTTGTGTTACACTTTGCTTAGTCATATTTATGTAACTATGTACACATTTGCAGGTGCATGACATGTGCACACATCTGTGGCTGTGTGGGGTCATAGCTTCACTGCCGGCCTGTACTTCCTCTGGGCCCTCACACTCCACCCCCTATAGGGTGGCGGTGTGTGACTTGACCCAAAGAGCAGTACATTGGGCCAAGAGACCACAAGAGCAATAAAGGGCACAGCTGGTGACTACTAGTCCTCCAGTCACACAGGCAAGGATGGTCAATACCCACCTCTAGGAGGAGCCTAGTGAGTTCTACCAGGTTGTAGGCAGGTCCCCAGGTAAGGCCTGAATGGCCAGTACCTCACCATCCATCTCTGCTAAGTCTTGCTGTAACTGCTGCTGGTGGTCAGGAATGAAACACAGGATTCTACATAGGAGAGAACACATGTTCCATGCTGGGCAGCTGTGAGCATATCCAACGCCATTCTATTCTGCAAAACCACCTTCCGCATCTGGGTGGTTTCATCCTTTAAAAGGGAACGAGCCCAACGGGATGTATTTAAAGCTTCTGCAACATGTTGGGCCAAGCCTTCCACCTGTAGCTCTACATCTGTATTACCACTCCCTGGAACAAACAAAGCTTAGTTCTTGGGGGCAACCATTCACGTTTCGATTGGTCACAGAGCAGTTTAACCTATTCTATACAAAAAGGTGCTATGCTACAAGCTCTTACATGTTCCTCCATTAACTAGACCCACCAGTTTTCTATAGCATATCCCAACAAGGGGGGAGTATTATTACTGTCTCAGCACAACAAGTCCTCTATTATATGACACTGTTCATCCCACTCTGGACTGCTGTGGTTCTGGGTTCATAAGGTAGTCCAATTATCTATAGTAGCAGGGGCGATTCATCACATCACAGGAGAACTTTGGCTGTCTGCACTTGATAACTCAGTGCAGACCCAGCAATGGGAGGTGTTGTGCAATCTTGCAAAGGTGTGTGCCCAGGAAAGCAGGCTATTCCCTGCCATTAACCTGGACAGTAGGACAGGATAAAGAGAGAGACCATCAGAGGTAAGTCCTTCCCTTCCAGGAGGATGCAGGCGACATGCTCATCTTGCAAGATAACAGTGGCTGGAATAGTGGTCACTCCAGGGTGATGGTAACAGACCAAAGCACCCTGGGTGGGAGGTAAGGGGTTAGAAACATCTTCCACAGTATACAATGGAATAGGCCATAGTCTTTTGACTTGCAAACCTGTCAAAATCCTGCCTTGCACCTGTGGGGGGAAGCATGACCTGTACTGGGCAGGGCAAGGCAGCTATCCAAGGGTCCACTTGTAACTGGACCTTCT
Source organism: Glis glis (assembly GCA_004027185.1). Classification (NCBI taxonomy): domain Eukaryota; kingdom Metazoa; phylum Chordata; class Mammalia; order Rodentia; family Gliridae; genus Glis; species Glis glis. The sequence continues at coordinate 26,444 of PVJS01020436.1, forward strand.
GTCCCAGGCCCTGTGGCTCCAGGAGTGCAACCTATGGCCCCTGTGACACCCGCACACACCAGGGCTGCTCCCAAACATCTTGCAGCTCCAGGGCCAAGGGTTTAGGTGCAGGGAGTAAGAGAGCTCCTCCTCTCACCTCTGGTCACAACTGGCATTCCTCAAAGCTTCCTATTACTTTCAAAGTATGAGGCATTCCAGCTACTACTTTATCTAAGGAGCCTGCTCACTGTGGTGAGGTTGCTCATTTAAAAGCCACACTACCATGGGCACTTGTGCCGCCACCTCTTCCAGTGTGTGTGTGGGGGGGGGCGGGGGTAAGGCCTTCAGCTTCTCTTTTAAGAGTCCATTAAAGTTTTCAATCATTCTGGCTGCTTGGGGCTAGTAGGGAACATACAACTGCCAATGTATGTCATTGCCCTTAGCCAAGGTCTGTACCTGTTGGCCTGTAAAATGGGTACCTCTGTCACTTGCCACTACTGAGGGCCAACCATAGGCTGCTGACAACTGTTCAAGGGCAGCTACAGTATGTCACTGGTCGGCCTGCATTACAGGATAGGGAAAACTAAACCTGTGGCCTAATCCACCACTTTGGAATGTACTGGAGCCCTTGACCCATCAGCAGTGGGCCAATATAGTTAACCTGCCATTCCTGGAAATGTTGAGTACCTCCGAGAACCTGTCCCATGGTTTTAGGAACCCTACATTTCTGTGGGTGGTGTTCTGCACACCAAGGACACTACAGTACAGCATCTTGTGCTCAAGCATGGGTAAGAGGCAGTCTACCCCACTGGGCTATGAGCCCCATGGTGCAGGTGACTACATGTCCTAACTTCTTATATAGCCGTGCTGCTACTAATAAGGGCTCTGGGGGTAGTCGGAGAGCCTGAACTTTCAACAAAGCATCAGCGGCATCATTACCAGGGGCCTGCCAAGGCCTATGCCCCAGAACGTGATGTATAGTAGCTCCTTCCTGGAGGCCCCATTTTCACAGGTCCTCCCACACATCCTTGCCCCACAATGGGTGGTGTCCAATCAACCAATCTTGTGTTGCCCATCAGGACAGCCACAAGGTTAGTCCCCGATAGACTGCCCCTGTCTGTACAGACATGCAAGGGCCCAGTCTCCTTCATGAGAACTAACCAGACCATCTGGAGCATCCAGCACCAGTCTCATAACAAAAACATTTCCATGGCGGGGTGTAAGGCCACAGTTGCCCATGTGGGTGGCTGACCATGATAGGATCCAACAGTATACCATGTTTCCACAGGTATAGGGGCTCTCCCTTCCTCATCGGGCCATTGGGAGTCTCCTACTTCCATGGGTTCTGAGGGGGCTGTCGCTTGGAACTGTCAGAGTGGGTGTTTGGGCTTTCCCTTTCCAGGAGGGCTGAGTTCAGGACCTCAGTCAACTTTCAGTAGGGTAAGTGGTCTGCACCATCACTGACCCAGTACCTGTAATGAGTTCACAGGCTAAGAGGGCAGTATATATGCCCTTTGTCCCTTCCCATAGCTGTGATCAAAACCCACTTGGGGTTCACCCAAACCCCCAAAAATCCCATTAGGTCTTTAACTGTTTGATCATTCCAGGTCTATCACTGCTTCAGGTATCACCTCTGTCTTACCTGACTATACAACTTCCCCAAATTTGACAGAATACCCAGTTCCCTGGACTTTGTCTTTGTTGACAGCCCACTCCCATTCCTGGAGGGCAGCTCAGCTCGGAGACTGCATGCAGGTGCATCTAAGAGAATTGGAGTTTAGCATACTATCACCAATAGAATGGTACAACTATACAGCTTCAGGCTTCTGTCAGGAAGCTAAATCCCATGCCACCTATGGCTTGTACCAGGAGGCTAAATTCTGTGCCACCATACCATGACACAAGATGAGAAAAAGGCATTTGCCAAGTCTACAACTGTCCCAGTTGCAACAGATGATCCATCAGTTCTGAAATATTGGGTACCACTGCATGCAAAGGCGGTTTCACTTTCTTTAGCTCCCATTGTCCACTGTCATATGCCAGGAACTGTCAGGATTTTGCACTGCCCACATGGGAGAGTTGAACAGGCTATGAGTCAGGCAGATTACACCCGCCTCTTCTAGCTTTAGAGTTGTTTATCCAATTTCCTCATGCTTCCCTGATAACTTATACTGCTGTATATATAAAATCCTCATGGAATTCTCCATTGTCTGCACAGTCAATCTCTGTAACACATCCACCCCCAGGATATACTCAACTATGGTGATATGGGTGCTGTCTGTTCCTGTATGCCAGGACATGTTGCACATTATAGGGGGAACAGTAAATAGTCCATTTCACATGAGGTCTCAGGTCAGCTGGTGCTTCCCCACTAATCTGTTACCCCGGCAGAGTCTCTACTCTAGCCACCCACTCCCACTGTGGTGGTCTGCAGCTTGTGACATCCACTAGCATCCTGACTCGCTTCACACTACCACCTGGGCTCATGCAGCCTGGCCGAACCTGCCATGATCAAACTTGCATGGCCCAAGGCTGCAATACTGGGTTTTGCACCCTACCCAGGACAAAGCTGGCCTTTGTGTACCCAGAGTCTGAGCCTCCATGACTGCAGCCCAAATGTTCCACCTGGGCCACAGAGCTGCCAATGCATGCTGGAATGTGAGGTTCTACCACTTTTAAAGTCTTCTGGACATCTTTTGGTTGGGGACATACTTCATCCCAATCCTCTGGCAGGGTCCATGCTGCCAGATATTCCACTACCAGAAACCTCAGGGAGGCCAGGGGCCACATTCCCTCCATGCTGGGTTGTTCCTTCCAGGGCTGTTCCTCTGGAGGGGCAGTGGGGACATTTACCTCATCCTGCCTGCTACACCAATTGTAAGGGGCCCTATTGCCAGCCAGCTAAGGTTGCAGGGGAGGTTTCCAAGGTGAGATCCCCAGCAAGAAGAACATATGTGGAGTTGCCATCTGGAGGAGAACAAACAGCAGCTTTATTCACAGACCTGTCCCTTATATAGGGTTCCAGGCAAAATGGCGCACGTCCACATCAGCGTGACGTGCACATATATGTTACACTTTGCCTAGTCATACTTACATAACTATGTAAATATCTGTGGCTGTGTGAGATGTACACACATCTGTGGCTGCATATGGTCATGTCTTCACTGCCGACCTGTATTTCCTCTGGGTCCCCACATGTACTTTTGTATTTGTTAGAAATTTTTTATAACAAAAATGTGAACTACTTTATAAAGGTAGGAGATACATGCCACTGTTCTAAGTGGAACCAGATACTGACAGTGCCATGATTTGGCCTTTTGTGTGTTATTCCTCATTGGGATGATGTTATAGTTGTCTTCTTGTAGCCTTAATATAAAATAACTTGTATCTGAAAAGTACTTCTAACGCTGCATGTGTCATAAAAATCATAACATGATAAGAATTGTGCTTTTAAAACATAAATTCTGTGAACATTTTTAAGCATTTTGGATTATTACAAATTGCAATATGGAATTCTGCAAATATCCCTAAATGAAATTTAAGTCATTGGGCATAGGGACAAAGTTCCCGGGCATTTCAATGGTGAAGGTCCAGGCCACTTCTTAGATCCTGTTTCTTCTCTGTGTCACTCTCCTTTGGTGGCTGTCACATCACTCATTCTATCACCAGGAGTGGCTCTGAATAAAAAGTAAATAACTTCTTTCATCACTGCTCCCAAAGACTAATACATTCAGACTTTTACATTTCAATGATTTTACTGCTGATCCTCACAGGAAATATATAAGATGACTAACATAGCCAGGAGAAATTACCAACCTTAGGGAATCTTATTCACAGTCTACGGATTGATTGCTGAGATGATGAGCAAGATTCCCATTGGATTTCCACCTGCAGCTTCCATGTCTGAGAATGAAACTCAAGAAACCTGTCCTTCTTCTTCCCAATTCCTAGACCAGGGATTCTTTAGATCCTGTAGACCTGGGAGACCTAAAAATCCCAGTGCCCTTGGTCTCAATGTTTCTTTGTATCTCTTAAGAACTCCAGATACAGTTAGAGCAACTTCCTTGGACTTTTTCCCTTCAAAGCAACCTGTTCAAGGAATTTTTTCAAAACAGATATTATAGTTAACAAAATCCAACCAACATAGTGGGACATTTAACGTATCCAAACCCCTTGATTCTGCCCAACTTTATTAAATTGATTTAAAGTATCTAGATTTAATTTTGAATGTTAAAATGTCTGAGAAAGTTATATGATTTTCAAATTGAAACTGATATATCTTATCCAAATTTGAAAATTCAGATAATCAAATATAAATATAAAAAAAGCTTGCACATAAGTGATACTCAGCAAACACCTGGAGCAGATGTGAAAAGGACAAGGACAGGGAAAGGGTTATGCTCTAGGATAGCCAGAGCTGGCTAGCATACCATCTCAAATAACTTACTGCACACAGTATGCCTGGTGACTGGTAAGTGTACTATTTCCACCTTATAAAACTGAAAATAAAGGACTAATTATTTGATAATTTCTCAAAATACAGTATCATTAAAAACCAGGATGTTAGCTGGGCGTGGTGGCGCACGCTTGTAATCCCAGTACTTTGGGGGGTGGAGACCAGAGGATCCGGGTTCGCGGCCAGCCTCAGCTCTCTCTCTCTGTCGTTCTGTCTGTCTCTCTCTCTCTCTCTCTCTCGCTCTCTCTCTCTACTTAGTGAGGCCCTCCACAACTTCGTGAGACCCGGTTTCAAAATAAAGTATAAAAAAATAGGGCCGGGGGTGTAGCGCGGAGGTAGAACACCCCTGGGTTCAATCCCTGGTACCGCAAAAAAAAAAAAAAAAACAGGATGTTGTCCCAAACAGGGTTTTATAGGATCCCCCTTAGAGTTTTCTCAGACCACACTAACCCATTAAAACTTGGAAGTCAACAGGCCACTTGGCACTAGTTTAATTATATAGTAACACATTGTTAAAGTAAATGTTCTACGCCCAACATTTACCATCTCTTCCACATGAATTCCTCAGAGGAAGAAACAAAGATCTGTAAGTGGAATGCAAGAAGATTTTTGAAACCATTTTATTGCCTGAAAGAATATTGACTCCAATAATCCCTCAGAGTATACAGTTATAGTAGACACTTATTGGAAAGCAATGGACAGAGTTCTATATCTTTTCATCTGAGCAAATTCACCTTTTTAGAATACACAGAGCAATTAATGAGAAGAATTATTTGGGTTTTGCTTAATTCATCTTTTTGTATTTTGCCTTTAATTAAGTGTGGTTCCTCTGCCTACAATATCATCATATTGAGCACTGGGTACCTCAAACAGAAATAAATAACATCCATGGCTACCATAGAAATACTTAGTGGTAAATTTTAAAGAAGCATAAATTAATAAAGAATTTCTACTTTATCATTTGACTAGAAAGCTCTCAAATTCAGGAGTGGTATTTTCCCAATTGTTCCTCACATTTGCACTCGGGTGTTTGACTGAGATCATGATGTCTCTTTACTTAAGAGAACTGGCTGGCACTGCCATCTGGCTCATCCCAAAGTAGGCATGTCCCACCAAACAGGTCATATTCCACTTCTCTTATAACTAGAAACAAATGTCATTAACACTTGAGCAGAACAAGTATTCATAAAACAAAATCATAGGTGGATATTTAGCCTGCAAAGTATTCATCAAAACCCAAGGAGGGCCCGGGCGTGGTGGCGCACGCTTGTAATCCCAGTACTTTGGGAGGCGGAGACCGGAGGATCCAGGTTCGCAGCCAGCCTCAGCTCGCTCGCTCTCTCTCTCTCCCTGTCTCTCTCTCTCTCCCTGTCTCTCTCTCTCTCTCTCTCTCTCTACTTAGTGAGGCCCTCCACAACTTCGTGAGACCTGGTTTCAAAATAAAGTATAAAAAATAGGGCTGGGGGTGTAGCGCGGAGGTAGAACGCCCCTGGGTTCAATCCCCAGTACCACACACACAAAAAATAAAAAACAAGGAAAACTTCCCCTGAGAGTGCTGTGTGCATGTATGTCACTACATTAAGATGTGAGATTAGGCCAGGCGTGGTGGCGCACACTTGTAATTCCAGTACTTTGGGAGGTGGAGACTGGAGGATCCGGGTTCGCGGCCAGCCTCAGCTCTCTTTCTCTCTCTCTCTCT
>PVJS01020437.1:0-32578 GCA_004027185.1 Glis glis
ATCTGCTTTCCTCGGAACGAGTCGCGCACACGAGTCGCTTCTCCCTTTTTATCTAAGTCCGCACCTATCAGAATTCTGCTGCCTACATTCAGGGCAGGGCTTTCTCTTTAATCTGCTGTTACACACCCAAAATCACATAATCTTGGGTGTGTCATGATCAGGTCAAGTTGACAACTTAGATTAACTATCACACCTGGTGTCTTCATCAACTTCTCATCCCATTGAGCAAAATACCTATCAGAAACCACTTAGAGAAGGAACAGTTTCTCTTGCTCACAGTTTCAGAGGTCTCGGTCCATGTGTGGCAGGCTCCACTGCATGAGCTGAGGATGGTCAGAGCATCATGGCGGCAGGGTGTGGTAGAGGACAGCAGCTCAGCTCATGGCTGCTGGGAAGCTGAGAGACAGGGCAGAAGGGGCCAGGGAAAGACAGTCTCCTCAGTGTGCCCTCTGACCTGCTTCCTCCATCCATGCCCCAGCTGCCTATAATTTTCATCACCATCCATTAAGTCCTTTCCAATGATGAATCCAAGAAATGGAAAATCCCAGTGATGAGGTCTGAGCCATGATGAGTGTATTGGTCAGGGTTCGCCAGATCAACAGAATTCACAGAATGAAGGGGGGAAAAAAAGGATTTACTAGATCGGCTCACAATGCAGTCCCGAGTTTCGACTGCATGCGAAGAATCAGAGGAATCAGCAGCTGGTCGGGCGGTCCATGAGCTGGAGCCTCAGGATTGAAGCAACTACCAATTCAGTCCAGTCCAAGATGTGAAGACAAGGAAGCTCCTCAGAGAAACTACCGCGAAGCTTCAGTTCCAAGGCTGGAGTCCGACGATCCCAGATGAGAGCAGAAGATCAAGAAGCTCCTCAAGGAAACGGCAAAATTGCAGACTGACGATCTCAGACGAAAGCAGATGCGTTCTCCTCAAGAAGAGTCGCGGCTGCTTCTACACGGCTTTCTCCTTCTTTTATCCAAGTCCTGCACCTATCAGAACCCTGCTGCCCACATTTAGGGCAGGACTTCCAGTTCAATCCGCTGTTACACAACCAAAGTCACATGATCTCAGGAGGGTCAAGTTGACAAACCAGACCAACTATCACAATGAGTCAGTCTTCTCACATCTGGACTTGCTGCCCTGGCTAACACAAAGGCTTCTGGGGGCATTCCAGATCAAATCCCAAGGCCAGGTCAAGTCTGGGGCACCCGGGCCCGAGATTCTGAGCAGGCCTTGAGAGAGAAGGCCAAGTGGGGGCCTCATAGCTGCCCTCCTGCCTATAGCAACCCCCTGCCAAGGGTGCTGGGGCCCACATCTGAGCCAGCCAGGAATGCCCACAATACTGAGAAATCCACAGCCATTCCCAATCACGGGTGCCAGGAAATGACTGGAATCAGGCAGGCAGAGGCCAGAGAAGCTTCTAACTGTGCTTGGGCTCAAGGAACCAGGCAGACTGGTCCTGGGATCCTATCCCACTGCTGAGCAGACCTGAGACTGGACTTCAGTGTCTTCCTCTCCTAATCAGGTAATCCTAAATAACCTTTGACAATTCCAGGGCATATGGGGTCCTGGTGACTATCCAAGCATCTAGCACTGACCCTTCGCTGCAGACTGTGGGGGGACAGGGGTGGATGCACACTGTGGAGCACCCTCAAGTCAGCTGGCCCTTCCTTCTAGCTGCCAGGCCCAACACAGAGCTCAGTACCAGCTCCAGCTCCAGCTCCAGCTCCAGCTCCAGCTCCAGCTCCAGCTGCAGCTCCAGCTCCACATCCTCTGACCAGCGGGGATGTGACTCCTGCCCGAGAAAGGGCAGCTATGGCCCAAATAGAGGAATTCCATATCTTTATCATGTTTGTCTCTCATCTCTACAAGGCATTTGGAGGTATCTTCCTCCTATAATTCAACATCAAGAAAGATTTTTTCCCCTGTGTGAATTTGTATTTTTTATGTGGTTGGACAAAGCATGTGTCCTGGTCTGTTTTCCTTTTTTCCTTAATTGATGGGAATCTCAGAGCTGAATTTATTATTTAGTTGATCAAGAGCCCTTGGCATGAATCTAGACTTCCTATTTAACATCCATCCCTGATAAAATCTCTCAGTGACCTAGTAATAAAAATGAGTTTCCTCAACATGGTTAAGTTTATGTATGAAAAACACAAAAAATATGCCAACACCAAGATTTATCAAATCATATATTATAAGTACATGCCATTATTTTATGTCATTTAAACAATAAAGGAAGAAGGAGAGAAAAGGAGAAAGTGTTCTGCTACCACTGACGCTGACGTTACTCCAAAATATGTAGCAAGGTTCTAGATTTTTAAAAATTCTCTTTCATTTATTTCTACTTTCTTTCTGTATATGGTGTTCATTGTCTAACTTCTTAAAATGTATACTTTGGTTATTAGCTTTTAGGATTTCTTCTATTTCATGGAAGTCCTCAATGCAATAAATTGTCCTTGACACTTGTGTATCACAACATTTTGATAAGTATTTCTTTTTATCGGTCTAATTTTTCTATCACGACTTCCTTAATCTATGAATAATCAGATTATTCCATGGGATAACAATACGTAAATTTTCCATTCAGATGGTTTTACTTGTATTTTGAAACTAATTTTTAACCTCTGGGTGGACATATGTATGAACTATATGCCAGCTATGTTTAAAATATTTTTGAGGCTATCTTTGCATAATTTTCTTTGCATCTGAGAAAAATGTGTCCTTTCTGTGTTCCCTTTTTTCTATCTCTTTTGTGTTTGTTTTGTTTGTTTTCCTGTTTGCTTTTTTTTCTGTGTGTGTGTGTGTGTGTGTGTGTGTGTGTGTGTGTGTGTGTATGTTACTGGGGATTGAACACTGGAGCATTCTAACTCTGAGCTACACCCCAGCACTTTTTAGTTTTTATTTTGAAACAGGGTCTCACTACATTGCAGAAGGCCCGTTAAGTTGCTGAGGCTGGCCTCGAACCTCCTATTTCATCCTCCCAAGTACTGGGATTACAGGCCTGTTCTACCACAGACAGGTGTCCTTTCTGTTCTTAAATACAGGCTAGTTTCTGTTGAGACAATGACTCTTGTTGATTTTGTTTATAATGCTAAAAGTCCAACTGATACTCATTAAAATATAGGATTATTAGAGCAGTGATTCATGAATTGGGTAGAGCAAGACCATCATGGCTCAGGGCTGAGATGAAGGCATCAGGGGAGGCTTTAAGAGGTGATTTTTTTTTTTTTTGCAGTACCAGGGATTGAACCCAGGAGCGTTCTACCTCCGCGCTACGCCCCTGGCCCTATTTTTTTTTATACTTTATTTTGAAACTGGGTCTCACAAAGTTGCGGAGGACCTCACTAAGTAGAGGGAGAGAGAGAGAGAGAGAGAGAGAGACAGGGAGAGAGAGAGAGAGAGAGAGAGAGCTGAGGCTGGCTGCGAACCCGGATCCTCCGGTCTCCACCTCCCAAAGTACTGGGATTACAAGCGTGCACCACCATGCCCGGCCTAAGAGGTGATCTTAAAAGCAAGACACAGAAAATAATCAAATAAAGTGGTGCTGTGACCTCCTTCGGGGGAGTTTCTCTTAGAGGTTGGATGGGGTCGCTCACTGGCCTTAGAGCAGGACCATTTACACTGCTTGGATTTGGGTTTGCTGACATAGGACTCTGCTTTCTGCAGCCAACTCACTCTGATGGCCTTCCCATTATTATTGTTATTATTTTAGAAATTTGATCGCTTATAACATTGCTCATTTTTACCTTGTCTTTTTTGTTTGTTTGTTTTGTTTTTTTTCATTTTTTGTGGTACTGGAGATTGAACCCAGGGGCATTCTACCTCTGAACTATACCTCCAGCCCTATTTTATTTATTTATTTTTTTTGGAAACAGGATCTTACTAAGTTTCTGAGAGCCTCACTAAGTAGCTGAGGCTGGCTGCGAACCTGCGATCCTCCTGTCTCAGCTTCCCAAGTACTGGGATTACAAGCGTGTGCCACCATGTCCGGCTGTACCTTGTCTTTTAACCAATGAGCATTAACTACGGAGCTGTCATGCTCAGCGCCTTCCTCTTTACAATGAGGGGCCTCCATCATCCTCATGACTTTGCCATAATGAGTGAGTTTCCAGGGCAGCTGCAGTTGTTGGGAATGGCTGCTCCAGGTGAGGCTTCAGAATTTTCAACCTCCTGGTAAGCGCTTTGCTACACCAGCTTGGTTCCAGCTTGGTTGAGTGAAGAAGGGTGGAGGTTGCTGAGAGGTGGAACAGGCCTGGCTCAGCGTGCTTAGCCCTCTGACTCTGGGAATGTTCAGGACAAGTGTATCACCAGACAATGCTCTGCTGAAGTGTATGATTCAGGGAAGTGTATGATTCAGTGGTGTTTAGTATATTTACAGAATTATACAACCACCACTATTATGTAATTATAGAACATGTTCATCACTCCAAAACCAAACCATGCCCCCATTAGCAATCCCTGTCCACTCTCCATTACCCTTAGCATCTGACAACTGTGAGTCTACTTTTGTCTCTGAATTTGCGTATTCTGCACATTTTATTTAAACAAAATCACACAATTGTGGTCTTTTGGGACTGAGTTCTTTGTGTTTATTTTTTAATTTTAAACTCCCTTTTGTTGAAATATGTTTGCTTAGTATATTTACACTAGTCTTTATGCACATGTAAACATAGAAGTCAATTTTTTTCAAATAAAAGTTCCCTTAATAAAAAAATAAAAACTAAGTGCATGAAACTGATTTTTTTCCGTGTGCTGAACATCGTCATTGTCAAAATGTTGGTGAGTGGGGGTGGGGCAGGATGAAAATTTTCATTATTTCCCTGGTGCATTCATGGCCTTCAGGACAAAGGAGTGCTCAGGAATGAGTCAATGAGTCAGACACATTGTCAGTCTGCAGGTCTCCTCAGAATGTGGCGTTCTTCAGTCTTCGTGAGTTATCTTTTTCACGATCACCTTGCTTGACTTTTCAGATTTCTTTTGAGCAGTCTAGTGGGTCATCTCTGGGCTCTTGGCTGTGGGGCTGCTGGCTTCAGGCGGCCATGATGGACTGGGATAGCTAAACTGACTGGTGTTTTGTCTAATACCCATTTATGCATTTTTAACATTTGGGAAGCACAAATATAGCATTGCAGTTACACAGGAGTTAACTTTTACTTTTAAAGTGGAAGTTATAATCCAGGGCTTAATAAGATAACCATAGAAAACAAAGACAGTAGAAAGCATAGTAAATTATCTTAATAGAACCTCACTGTAAAACTTTTGAATAATTTTTAAACATAACAGACTTTATCACACATGCAGTATTCCTTTCATAAGCTTCATCCTCCACAAACACTCTTCCATGTACTCAAACCTTCTGCGACTTGCTTTTAGCCTTCTGATTTTATCCTATTCTTTCCTTTCCCATTTGGGACAATCTTAAGATAAACTTTACCATACGAGACACTTTATTTTTAAAATATTCTCCTTTCCTTTTATACTTCCTTAACAAAGTTTCTCATACTCATGTACCTTGTTTACATCTCTTTCTCATTCCTACATACTGGTTCCTTTCTGCCATAATTCCCTTCTTGTCTTTACATTTTGAAATAATTTTGTACTTTTTTTTTTAACAAAGTAAGAAACAAATTTGTTTTACTTTTTTATGTGGGGGGGCTTTCCTGGAGAGCCAAAATTGTCTTGTAGACAAAAAGGGTGTGATTTTAAACAGGACTAAGGGTAAGGCTTGAATCTTACCTGACATATATTTTTTTTCAACCCAGTTGTGTTAGCCCTATTTATTTTGCCTGAATTCTATGGTCTATGTGTGGAGTGCAGTGCCCAGGTGATGCCTAGGGTAACTGTCACATCCTGGGTGACTTTTGCAACAAAGGCTGGTTCATTGTTTGCTTTTAAGTCTGGCCTCCCTGAGTGAATTTGCATCAGCGCTTTTCCATAGTCCTGTATCGGTGGCTCATCGCTGTGTGGCAGCAGGGTACTGGATTCAAGGTATGCACCACCTTCAGCTGTATATGAGAGTTCTCATACAGTAAGCCTGCTGTTGGTTGCTGGACTAGAACATGGACTGCTGTCTTCCTTCTTTGGGGGACAAACAAGGTAAAAGGATTTTAGCAGTTGCCATTTAAGTTGCTGAAAGGCCTGTTTTTGTTCTTTTTTTCCACACAGAGGGCTCTTGTTGTGACAACAAAGTTTGGAATCCAAGTGTGACAGACCCCTACCACTCTCACAAATTTCTGGGGCGGGCTCTCTGGTTGGCAGAAATAGGTTAAACTGTCTTCTTTTCCCCTGCCCACAACAGGCTTTTTAATTTCTGGATGGTAAATCCCGGATACTTTAATTTTTATTCACAGACCTGGGCCCTTTTTAGAGACCTTGTAACCATAGGGAGCAGCTGGCCTGTTTTTCTGGCACAGCTTTTAAGAGTCTCATGTCAGAAAGCATCCTTTAAGTCCAAGCATGTGAACCAGGCTGCCGTGGCCTGGCGCAAACTTAGAAGATGTAGGGTTAGGCACCATGGGATGTAGGGTGACTGGCCTGGTAGATGACCCGCACGTCCTGTACTGGTTGGTAGTCCTGGGTTTCCGGCTTTTTAACTGGCAAAAGAGTAGTGTTTTAATACCGTGTTGTTGAAGTCTCTTGAAATGGGGCTGTATTTCTTCCAGGGCCAACTGGGGGATAGGGATTTCTGCTGGGGCATTTTTTGCAACCCAGCAGGCTACTGCCTGCAAAACGCAGCCTCTTTCTTCAGTGTTGAGAAGAGTCAGGAGAAGCTGGTGACAATCAGGCCAAGTAGGATTGTGTGTTTGGAAGATAGACTGGAGAAGGTCACTCAGGGCCTGTGGCTTTTCAGTTTGTATATTTGTTTGTTTGTTTGTTTTTTAAACAGGACTCATCTGTAGCTCTATCGGATGTTGCCGGTGGGGCTGGCACAGGAGGATGGCCAGTCGGGGTCTTGCTCACCTCACTGGATGGCTGGTCAGATGGGCTCAGAGGTGCTGATGTGTGCTGATGGGGCTAGCAGCTGCTGTCATGTCGATAGTTGGGCTTCATCTGGTTGCTGCCTCCGATTTTCTGATTGACCACTAGAGTCCTGCCTTTTGGTGACTAAGATCTGGGAGATAGGATCTCACAGCCATGGCGGGTTCTGAACCAAGTAGAGCCAAACACATCAAGTGACGCCTAGATCTAACGGGTCTTTTGGTGGCCAATCCTCTCCAAAAGTTGAGCATTTTACTTCGCACAGGGTGTGCACTCTTTTGGGGGTTAGTTTGGGTCTATAATCATCTGTATAAGCCCTTTTTACAGTTTCTGATCATGAGGTCTGAGGAAGTGGGCTTGCTCTGTTTCCCTTCTATTTTTACCTAGAGAGTCCGGACTAGTGCCGGGACACAGAAAACAGATAACAGACAAACAGATAATGGACAGCATTTGCTTCCTTTGTGCCCCGCCCTCCTTTCTGTGCAGGCTTTTAAGCCATCTCTTGGCATAGGCAGAGTGATATACAGCCTCACTCCAGTCAGAACAAGGACTTTTTAAGGTCCTTGTTGGACTGCCACTTAGCTGTTATGGCATGGCCCTGGATTTATATCTATAAATATCTCTTTGTATCTACTACCTACCTCTATGGTGCTCTTAAGTCTCTGCATGCTTCTACGTCTAGAGGCTTCAATTGTCTTCACATTCTTACTATGGGTTAATCATTAGAACAAAGGGGCAAAAAAAGAAGGGAGGGGGAGCTCTTGGAATGTGACAGACAGAGCTTCTGCCTCTCCCTGCCTGAATGACTGCCTTTTACATTTTATTAGAAATTAATGCCAGAGCAATTTTTCCCAAACTGGCACAATACTGGTTCCTTTTTGCCTTAATTCCTTATCGACTTTACATTTTGAAACAATTTTGAAAACTTTTTTAACAAAGTAAGAAACAAATTAAAATCATCTCTCCAAGTTTTACAGTGACCTGTATTTTAAAGATACAGCTTTTCTTTTTAGATGTTTACATTTCAGCTAGAATGGGCTGAAATAACAAGCACCTTGAACAATACTTTATCTTAGTTTTTTTTTTAATTGATGGCTGCCAAAGCCAAAGCAGTATTATTGGCAGTTTTGGTGATTAGACAAGCCAATTGATTTATTTAGATATAATCACCTATTACCAACCCAGGGATGGCCAACAAAGTAGCTGTCAGTCCTACAACAAGACCTGGAGACCGAAGATGTAAATTGCTATTACAGTCATGGGGTAGGGAACATGTGGTTCATGAATGGGTTGATGACAGTGGAGAGGGCAGAATCATTTTGAGTTTTCCCACAAACAGCAACCTTGAAATCCCCTAGGAAGGGTGGAGTAAGAGAAAGTAAAACAAAATACTGACCAACCTAAGGGTAAATTTTCTTTTGTTGTTGGCACTGGGCTATCTATTGTATGATTACATTTAAGGTTACATGGCACTGGTCCTATACATAATTAGTCTCCTGGAACAACGACTGAGATTGGAATGGGGTCTCCTGAAACCTGTGTCTTATGAGCATCATGAGTATAGCCATTAAAACCCAAAAGGGATGTTAGGTTAAGATTTGTTTATTTAATTTCTTGTTTGATTAGACCAAGACCAATTAAATGTGAGGTTAGGACCTGTTTAGCTTATTTTGGGCTTTTCTTTTGCATTTTAATACATGTAAGTACCAGTATCTAGTAAAGTGACTTAAGATAGAAAAATGGAAAAATAGTATTAGAATGCTTTGTTTGATCTGTCAGGCTTCTAAATCTAGTCTGATAAGTTTTATAAGAAAGCACTATTGCAGAATAGCTTGTCTATATGACAGGTCCATCTGGGCTACATTATGTCTCTCCCCAACAGCGGGGCTGGGGTTTTTGGTATTACTACCAAAAAATGAGATAAGTGGAGGTCACCCCAGGAGCAGGCTAGGTCTTGTGTAAAAAAAAGTTTGAGAGGCTGGCCCGATATGCCCCCAACCCTTTTAATTAATAATATAGACTATAGATCACCAAAGTGTCAATGTAATAGACTATAGATCACCAAAGTGTCAATTCATTCAGGCTCCTCACTCCTCCACCTTCCCAGCTTGCAAACTAGAGAAATTTATATTTAAATGTATTCTCCCACACACTTAAAGAATTTGTTGATAACCACTTAAAAAATGTTTTTATTTTTGGGTTTTTTTTATTGGTACCAGGGATTGAACCCAGAGGCAGTCTACTTTCAAGCTAAAAATTCAGAACTATTTATTCATTTATTCATTTATTCATTTATTTATTTATTTATACTGGGGATTGAACCCAGGGCCATTCTACCTCTGGGCTACATCCCCAGCCCATTTTATTTTTTATTTTGAAACAGGATGCCTCTAAATTGCTGAGGATCTCACAAAGTTGCTGAGGTTGGTCTTGAACCTGAAATCCTCCTGTCTCAGTCTCCCAAGTACTGGTATTACAGGCATGGGCCACTGTGTCTGGATCCTTTTTATTTTTTTTATTTTGGAGCAGGGTCTCACTTAGTTGCTAATGGTGGTCTCAAACCTGTGATTCTCCTGTCTCAGCCTCCCAAGTACTGGGGTTACAGGAATGTGCCACTGCACCCAGCTATTATAACTATTTTATAATTGGTTATATTCAGCATAAATTGATAACTTAGTTGTATGATACATATAAGGAAAAAGTATGATACAGTGATTAATAGCAGGGCTTTAGCTATAGACTAGTTCAAATTCAAGATCTCTTTCCTATAGCTGTATAGAATTAGCCACCACATTCTTCTAATGCCACAGCACTGAGATGTTAACTTTTTCATATAGGGTAGCATTAACCTCTATAATGATGATATTCAGATGTCTACTTTCAGATGTAAAATGAACCTGAATCCTATACTACTAACTATATTGTGGATATTTTTACCCTAACTATATTGTGGATATTGTTAATGTTTGGATTACTCACCAATATCTAGACCTTGTTTCTTTTCTACATATATCAGGAACTACACTTCTACACTTGTGAAGCCCCTTGTAGTTCACTGGGGAAATATGACAGTTTTAACCACTGAAAATGTGAGCAACAGTCCAGGTGTCAATTCTGATGGAACAATCCTGTACAGTTTTACAATCTCTCTCCTCTCCTTCCACTGTGATCAGGAGGGAACTTTGTCTTACAAAACCACAAACTCAAAGTAGCCTGTACCACTGAGTCACCACATGGAGTACAGCTGCTGTGGAAAGGCACTGGGAACAGAACTGAACTGTTCTTAAAAGAAATATATTTTTGTCACATTAGAACCCTGAGAATTGGGTGTCATTTATTATGCAGTATAAGTTTAACCTATCTTGACTAATACAATGTCCCCAAACAACTGTATCTTTTTTCAGCCTTAAGCATATTACCCTTTACCACATCATAGCTTCCATCAATCATACTAAAAGGTGAAATTTTAGTGACTTTTATTCATTCTTCTCTTTCAGCCCCTAGGCCCTCCATGTTTTGCAATATTCTCTCATTTATTTCTTGAAACTCTCTCGATTTTCATAGACTCCTGGATGTGGTAGTAAAATAACTAAATCTTACTTTCTGCCCTTGAACGAGTGACTCTTCACTCTGAATAATTAGGAAACTTATATTCCCTAGGATTTTTTTTCCTTAGCAGCTTGTTTTTGTGCAACACAGGAATCCCTCTGCCAACTTTCAAGGTGCCCAGCATGACCTTCCACTGTCTTGCCTGCACTTTGGCCCCTTCATTCAGGCTCCTCACTCCTCCACCTTCCCAGCTTGCAAATGGGAATCCCATTCCCAATCTTTCCATCAAGGATTTCCTCATTTATCTGACCTCACTCATCTCCCTTTTCTCAGAACTCTTTTCCATGAAGTACAGCCTTGTTTTCTACTGTCTAATACTTCTTTTTTTTTTTTTTGCGGTGCCGGGGATTGAACCCAGGGGTGTTCTACCTCTGTGCTACACCCCTGGCCCTATTTTTTTATACTTTATTTTGAAACCAGGTCTCACGAAGTTGCGAAGGGCCTCACTAGGTAGAGAGAGAGAGCGAGAGAGAGAGAGAGAGAGAGAGAGAGAGAGAGCTGAGGCTGGCCATGAACCCGGATCCTCCGGTCTCCGCCTCCCAAAGTACTGGGATTACAAGCGTGCACCACCACGCCCTGCTACTGTCTAATACTTCTATAATTGCCTTGTTTGTGTTACCTCTGGCTCTTAAAAAAGAAATGGCTACACTTAGACTATTTTGAAATTTGTTACAGGATTTTGCCCAAGATGGATCTAAAGTAAATACTTTATACTTGTTACCTGCTTAAGCTAATTAATAAGACTCTTACAAGAAAATACATTTCTTCCAGGGAAATGTTATATCTTGTCACACATCACCCTCCTCTTTGTCACCCTGGACTCTTCCACCAGTGAACTTGACTGAGAAATGGATTATTTATGAAAAAAAGAGTTGAACAAGGAGTATGTGGGAAATCACTGTACCGTCTGCTCACTTTCACTGTGAACCTGAAATGGATCCAGGAAAAAAAAGTCTATTTTTAAAAAAGGAACTGGACTTTATTTATTTATTTATTTATTTATTTATTCATTTATTTTTGGCAGTACCAGGGATTGAACCCAGGGGCATTCTATCTCCGGGCTACACCCCCAGCCCTATTTTTTATTCTTTATTTTGAAACAGGGTCTCACTAAGTTGCAGAGGCCTCACTAAGTAGCTGAGGCTGGCTGCGAACCTGCGATCCTCCTGTCTCAGCTTCCCAAGTACTGGGATTACAAGCGTGTGCAACCACACCCGGCTGGAACTGGACTTTAAATAGTGGTTTTTCTTAAAACCTTTGAGCTGAATTCTTGGTGGGGGATCAATGGCCTATAGCATTTCTTAGTATTTGCTTTCAGAAATGAGTCCAATTCTTTTCTAATTACATATTGTCAGACAAACTATAAGAGTATTGTCAGATTAGTTCCATAAAGTAAACTGGCTTGCTCAGTTACAGTAGAGATGTTATGATGGTAATGTGGGTAGCGTAGGTGGTTTTATTTGCATGACTTTCATTGCTTTTTTTTGTAAACCGATGTTGACTATAATTGGTATTTTTCTGTGCTCAGAAAGGATTCTCGTCTGAGTTGCATCTTCTAATGATGTTTGGTAATTATTATAGCTTTAGTGTGTTTATTTTAAATGCTTTCCAATAAAGGTTTCTCAGTAATTAAATTCCACTGACCTAGTTTTCACTTTCCTGGTCTGTTAATCCATTTCATCTCATAGGTTCATAATAAGTAATTACATAAATAAATGATAAAATAGCAAAAGAAGATAGTAGAAAAATCAAAGGGTTCAAATAATTTACATACTGGATCATCAGTCACAGGATATCTAAGGGATAGTTGTAATGTGATCATGAGCGACACACTCTAAATGCAATTACAACACTACCAGACACCACCATTTCCTACTCATTAGCACACACTAGTCCTTTGTAGAAAAGCACTGTAGTATTTCATACTTGAAGGTTTCCTTTTAAGTCTACTCACTAATGAGATTCTGTGGGTTGTTGCCATTTTTCTCAAATACTTTCTAAAACTTTAGCTATGTTGCTAATGAAGAGCGCTACTTCAACTTTAAAAAACAGGCCCAAATTCATTGGTTAGAGCAATAGTTCTTAAACACCCAACTCCTTCTTTAGCTACAAATGTTGTCAAGAGCCTTTTTAAAATTTACTTATTCATCAAATATTTTTTAACTCCAAGCATTCTACTAAGTATTTGGGACAAAAGAGTAAAAAAGAAACATGTAGTCACTCTCTGCCCACAGGGAATTCTTCCAAAGCTGAGCCGTCCAACATGGTAGCCACTAGCCATGTGTGACTGTTAGGTATCTGAAATGTGACTTATGAAATTGAGATGTGCTATAAATGAAAATACAAACTAGATGTTGAAAATTTACCATAAATAATAAAATAAAGTCAAATATACCACTAAAATTGATTTTGTCTCTTTTTAATTTTTGCTCTTTTAATGTCACTGTTAATTTGAAATTATATAAATGGCTTGCATTTGTGCCTAACAAGATTTCTATAGGACAATACCTTTCTAAAATCTCTAAGGAGATATACCAATAAATAAAGTGACTATAACAAAAGGTAATGACAAGAGCAATTAAACTCTTAGCACATATAGGAAGCGGACCCTGAGTCATGGTTACATATCAGGATCTTTCTAGTGACCAAATTCATATCAAAGGAGTCTAGACAGAATGTCTACTTTGGCTATAGATTCCTCTTGTGCTAGCTATCCCCCTGGCACACTGTACAGACTATTTCAGTACTTATGGACATAGTGCTTCAAGTATTTTGTTCTTTTTTGTGTGTGTGGTACCAAGGGTTGAACCCAGGGGCGTTTTACCTCCGAGCTACACTCCCGGCCCTATTTTTTATACTTTATTTTGAAACCGGGTCTCACAAAGTTGCAGAGGGCCTCACTAAGTATCTGAGGCTAGCTGCGAACCTGGATCCTCCGGTTTCCGCCTCCCAAGTATTGGGATTACAAGCATGCACCACCACGCCCGGCTTTCAAGTATTTTAATTCAATAACAAACACTGAGTTAAATACTCCCTTTCATCTTTGTATCCCCATTAAGTGTCAATGTTCCTGATACCTTGTGGGTATGCATTAAACAATGAAAAATGCCCTCTGGAGAGGTATTACCTAAAGTTAACAACTTGGGATGTCTTTGCATATAAATAATAGTCCTATCAGTCATCATGGTACACTGCCCTCTTTACCCAGAAACTTAAGATATTTTGCTATTCACTCCTTACAGATGTCCAGCCTCCTGGAACTGATTTTTAAGAGTACTATTGCCAATTGCTGATGATCAACTGCTTCTCTGATCCCTGCATCTAGGAAGGCATCTGCCATCAAATATGAAACATGGCAGGACAAGGGTGGGCTGGAAGTTATGCACCAGTAACAGACCCAGTCTCGCATCCATAAAGAAAATTGGACAGCACTCCTGCATGGTAGGCTTTCATTCCAGTCTGCGGTTTCATGTGTCTTTGACTGACAGGCTACTAGACAGTGAGCTAGCTTCCTAAAGATGGTTTATGTCCTTTCCTAACATTGTATCACCTTGTGTGCTGCTGAGGTGGAAAAAAAATCAATCACTGCAGTTAGTCTGTATTTCAGAAACTCCAAGTCTGTCTGGCAAATGTTTGCATAAGGCCTTTTCCTTTGCCCAAGCTTGCATTCTGCCAGTTTTATGAGGGGGGCATGACCCCTGTCAACTGCTCCTTGGCAAAGCCCTAAAAAACAGTGATCAATGAAAACAGCTTCAGTGGGATGACTTCAAAGCATTTGATGGAGTCCTTTAGGTTTTATCTATATAGGCTATGTGAGTAATTTGATTTCTTTAATTAACTAATGATAAAAGTTGGTCTCTGAAAAAAATAATCCAAACAACCAGCATTAATAGTTTAATCACTGAACTGACAATATCTATTGGCTATTTTCTGTCAAGTAGTGCCTCAATTGATGATTAAACAAATCAATTAGCATGTAATTATTGAGTCTTCATATGTACTTTACAGACACTAAAGTACATATAAAAGATTAATAATATTATTTCTGCCTTTATTGGAATTAAAAGCTAAGATAAATGAAAAGGTTAGATTTTCAAGAGTTATGTAATAAAGTGACACTTCCTATAATCTTTGATGTTGTCAGAGTTCAGAGAAGACAGTGACCAGTGGGAAATGCAGTATCCCCAGAACACTTTGCGTTGTTCAGAAGTGTCTCCATGGAATTTCAATGCCTCATTCTTCAAAGATTTTAAGTAAATAATAGTTTCACATTCAGAATCTAATATGAGGAATCAATTCTGGGGTTCAATCCCTAGTGCCAAAAAAACAAAAAAAGAATCCAGCACTACTGATTTCTTCAATAACATCAGAGCATGTCAATACTAAAAACCACACAGTACATGATCCAGGTCATTCATTT
The DNA here is from genome assembly GCA_004027185.1 of Glis glis. Taxonomy (NCBI): domain Eukaryota; kingdom Metazoa; phylum Chordata; class Mammalia; order Rodentia; family Gliridae; genus Glis; species Glis glis. The sequence goes on from PVJS01020437.1 coordinate 15,008, forward strand.
TACAGCTGAGGAGAAGAGGCCCAGAGAGGTGAACTGTCTCCCTGAGATCATAAGCTACTTAGGAACAGCCCTGGAACTGGAAATATGAACATCAGACTCCAAGCACAGTTATGTAACACCCATGGAAATGGTTTCCTCAGATATGTGTCAACTCACAGAGATATGAAAGTTTGGGGGGGCAGGTAAAAATAACTAAAATTTTATCTGCAGTAGTCAATAAAGAGAAAAGTCATATCTATATTTACCTTGAGATAGAAATATAGCTGTTACTGGATATTTATACTATATTCAGCCATAATTAATATTTTACACCTTGTTGTATCACATCCCCAAATTTATTTTCATATACATGATTCTAAAAGACATTTCCATAAAATAAGTTTCCACACTGAAAGAAGCTTGAGTAATAGTAAATATTTGATGTATTTCTTGCAGATTCATTGCTTACTAAGGTCTTATAATAAGGGAACTTTAAATAACTCCCCAAAATATTTGATTATGGCTCCAATTCATCACACAGTTCTTAAGAGCATTCCAAGAAACACTTTGGTTTCACTTTTAGAAACTCTAGGTTGGTTTATTTATTAAATCACCAAGCATGTGGTTAGATTAACACAGGATAGGAAATAACAAGGACGAGTTAATTTTGTTAAAGTAGAATCCAAGCTCTACTCCAGTTGGTTCTACATTGCTTGTGGCCCAGATCCCAGGCAGATGTCTGTGAAAGAAGAGAAAGGACCTCAGGATTGTAGCACAGAGGACTGAAAGAGTATTAAACAGAAAGCAGAGTCACCAAAGACAGATACTTGTAATTCTTTAAACTAATTTTCACTTTCTCTTGCTTTCAATGCTCTCATATCTAATCTCAAAGGAGAGGAAAACCATTAAACTCTCTCTAACATAGAAGCCCAAGTGTGGTGCCTGGAATGCTAAACATTAAGTAACCATCTCTATGTCTGAGAGATAAAAATATGACAAAACATCAATATGCATTGGTTAAACTGAATTACATGAATATAATTCTGTGCTTTCAGAACATTATAAACTATAACTTAAAAATTATGATAATCTCCTAACAAAATCATATTTTCCTTATTTCCCTGTTGCTAGAAAATGCCAGTTAAACACTTAGACCTGAAGGATGGGCAAAGCCTGCGTGAAAACCAATTGTAGCATTTTAAACTACAAGAATCAATACAAGTAAAAAGTGTAAAGTAAGAAAACAGATAATGAAGAAACTCTGATTCTAAGTTCTCCTGTCCACAATGAATTACTTCAGGTACCACTAAGGATAGGTTTATTGATCTATTTTTAGACTAAGATAATATGCCTTTCTATTCTGGGTTATTTATGGTAGAAAGCCATGTTTTGCCTACTAAAGCACATGTGAAGTCTACTGCTCAATTATTTGTTGTTTTTCCTAAGTTCTGATGAATCTGGTAGCAAGTACTATGTGTGAAGAGGTTTAAAATACCCTAAAATTGGTAGCATTTAAAATATGAACTGTAACATCTGTTCAAATGATTATTTTGAAGAAGTTGGGAAAATTAGGAGAAATTTTTTTATTTTATACCCTTTTTGTTTTATTCCACTTGAGACCTTACAAGGAATTCATAAAATGAACATATCACAAAAGAAACAAATCACAATAAGACAGTGATTACTGAATCCTTCTTTTTCTTTTAAACCCACACTAAGATTCCTTTTATTCAACTTTCAGATACCGAAGTCCAAAAAAGTAGCAAAATTATCTTCTCAAAAAGTACTCCAGGCTTGAGTTTTATGTAAAAAGTATATTTTTCAATTTCTTAGAATATACAAATTACCATGCTATGATCCATTCCAAAAATAGAAATCTATCTAACTCATTCTCAAGAAACTACCATGATCCCAATATTGAGTCACCTCCAATCCGATAAAGAAGAAACCTATGGGATGTGACCAAAGCCGTATTCATAAAAGAAATAATAAATTTAAATGATTTAACTAATGAATTAATAAAAGGATTCAGTATAATTGAGCTAAGCATTTGTGTCCAGAAGTTAGAATAACGACAATAACAAAAACACAAAAACAAAACACAGATAATGCCAATAGAAAGTCTTTATTACCAGCTGGGACTACACTGGGTATCAAACCCAAGTGCAGTTGCTTGCCATTTTTTAGGGCTCCTTTTATAGAACAAAACTACAAAGCCACAAACTATAAGGGGGTTGAGAAGTATAGATTCTCAGAGCAGGTTCCCATAGTAGGGGTGGGAAGCCCCCAACGGTTCTTTTTAGCATTTGAGCAAGCCAAGCATAACAAACGTACAGAAGCAAAAAATAGGCTGTTAGCACAATAACAATGACACAATAACAGTCACACAATGTTGTTACCCATTACCCTGCCAACATCCTCGTTTGATTTTTCCAAGGCAAACTTCCCTGTTGTAGGGCCAGGTTTAGGGTCACTCTGGGTAACAATATGGAGTCACTCTAGCTAACAAGTTACTCTGGCTAACAAGCTCTTACTGAATCCTTTTAATACATGTACAAAAAAATTTGCATTGTCAGTACAGAGTGTATAACGGTCAGGGAAGAATCATTGGGGACCAGAAAGAGAAGCACTTTTACCTGCAAGAAAGGATGTGAAAGACCTCAGAGAGTGGAGGAAAAAGCAGTTCTGGCTACACCATGTTGGTATTTAGGGCACCCCAGCTTGGACCAGGAGCAGGTCTTCAGAAGACTGGAGATAGAAGAACCATGGAAGAATTTCATTCAAATTTCACTGGCTGTGATGTGATGTGGGCAGGTGTTCAAATCATCAATGGATGGTAGAGGAAGCAAAGACTTAAGGACATTTCAGAGCCTCTCTTTGAGGTTCTTAGCTCAGCATGAACAAACGATGAAGCAGTTGCTATCAGACTCCAGTGTTTTCTCTTTTAGGAAGTATAAAAATCTGGAACTATTCACTGAGCTTTGACTCATGTGATCACAGAGACCCGTGCTGGCTCTTGTAGTCTGTAAGACTCCAGCCCCCGGTTAGGCCCTCCTTGGACTTGATAACATTAGGCTAATATTAGATTTTCACAGCTGTTACAAATTTTGCTAACAGTCCAATTTTTTTGCTATTATAGCTGGGCTTCATATTTGAAGATTTTTTTCTCAATTTCCCTTTTTTGGTTCTTTTATGATATTACAGTTTTAGTGTATCTGTATGCCCCGAACCTATGTCCAAGCTCCCATAAACTGCTCCATTGTGTAAAAATGTTGGGTCATCAGTTTATTCTAAACCAAGTTCTGATTATTTTCTAATATATTGTTATATATGTTTCAATAATTTTCTTTTTGACAAGTCTAAATTGTGTATGTTTATGATGTACCATGTGATGCCTTCATATATGTATATATTATAAAATCAAGTTAATTAACCTGTCAGCCCATATACTTCTTTTTTTGTATGAGGAGATTGAAAATCTACTCTCTTACCAATTTTTAAGTATACATTATTGGTAACTATAGACACCATGCTATAAAAGAGATCTCCAAAATTTAATCTTCCTGACTAACTGAAACACTGTACCCTCTGACCAACATCTCACTCTGCCCCTACTCCCAGAGCCTATTAACCACCATTCTACTCTCTGTTTCTATGAGTTTGCATTTTTTAGATTCCATATATAAGTAAGATCATGCATAAAGTTTCCTCAAAAAATTAAAAATAGAACTGCCATATGATCCAGCAATTCCTCTTCAGGTATTTATTTAAGGAATTTGAAATATGTATGCCAAGAAGTTATCTGCATTCCCATGTTCAATGTAGCATTATTCACTTACGTAAGATATGGAATTAATCCAAGTGTCTACTATTGTATGAATGGATGAAGAAAGTGTGTCTATTTATCTAATAGAATACTATTCATTTTTTTAAAAGAAGGAATTCCTATCATTTTTCAGAACATGAATGAACCTATTTCTAAGGGAAATAAGCCAGGCACAGAAAAATAAACTTACTATCAAACTATTATTTACCTTAAGAGATATTCTTGTTATCTTAGTAGACATTTTTATTCTTTGTTAATGTTACAAAATGCAAGCTGAAAATTTCATGTCAGCTATCCTTTGATCTAAAAACCTTACAAACACACACACACACACACACACACACACACACACACACACACATACACACTGTCTCAGTCAGCATTCTCACTGAAATAATCCAAAATGACTGATCACACAACTTATAGGAGGGAAGATTTATTTGCTCATATTTTCTTGGAAATTCTGGGTTTGATGGATGTGAGATTGGAGTCTATGGATCTCAGGGCATGGTGGCAAGAAGCAGAGAGAGGGAGAGCACACAGGCTCTGCTCCTCACATCACAGAGGCCAGAAGCCCAGAGAGAACCAGCAAGCAAGGAGATTCAAAGACACAAGCACAATCCCTCAGGCCACACCCCCAGGGACTACCTTCTCCACACCACCAGCCTAGGTTACCACCCAGATAAATCCATTATGATGAGTTTAAGTACTGATGAGACTACAACCTTCCTGACTCAATTACATCAACTCCATACATCAATTTATGAGCTGTTTTGGGAACATTCTACATCTAACTATCACATACACACACACACACACACACACACACACACACACACACACACACATTTTACAAAGAAAGAACTAGCAATGTAGTACTTCATTTTTCAGACAACTAATGTAAATAGTTTGATTATACAAAATATTTTTATTAGAAGTACATAGATAAAAGAGAATGGAGGACAAAAGAGAAGACAATATATTTTTACACAAAGAAGAAAATGCAAGATGATACAAGACATAACCTTTGTGCAAGACTGGCAGTTTTAACTCTGCTAAACACACCATACCAAAGCCATGCTTCTTTCTAGAAGCAAACATGCATGGATAGAAGGACAGTGAGAAGAACCTTAAGAAGCAGAGCTTTGGAGACAGACAACACGAAACTGTTATAATTCCGGATCTATCACATGTCGACTTAGCGGCTTTGTGTTTCTTAACCATAAACATGGGACTGTGAGACTTCTCTAAGAGAGATTTTTTATATAATAAATGACTTAGAGATATTTCTGATGTAGTAAAACACTAACCAGTATCCACCCCACGCCATACCCCACTTTACATACACGACTGCTACATCCATCTATATTAGATCATTACTTATTTTGAAAAGGAAGACTAATACGAAAAAATCTAAAAATTATAGAAATATAAAATGTGAATCATCTGGCATTATATAGGATGTGGCCATGCACTCTAGCTATAGCCTTGATGTTTGGCCTCCTTGTAAGGCAAATATACTAGCAGCTCTTGGAAAACTGAGAAATGAATACTTAATTTGAACTTGGTGTTTGTAAGACCAACTTCTTTGGTATTATTTAGCATCAAAATTGGTGGTAATGTGTCTCTATTCTTTCCAACCTGGAACACAACAAAGGAAAGAAGTACTCGAGAGTTCCTTGTCAGCTGCATTCCAACTGGGCATTTGGAGATGAGCCCTTGGGTGGTGATCAGGTCGAGAAGACAGAGCCCCCATGAGTGGGATTACTGCTTTTATAAAAGAGCACTGAGAGATAGATTCTTCACTCTGCTGTTATGTAACACAACTAAAGAGATAGATTGTTCACTCTACAGTTATGTAACACAACTAAAAAGCGCCATCTATGAAGAAGTGAGACCTGGCCGGGCGTGGTCGCGCACGCTTGCAATCCCAGCACTTTGGGAGGCGGAGACTGGAGGATCCGGGTTCATGGCCAGCCTCAGCTCTCTCTCTCTCTCTCTCTCTCTCTCTCTCTACTTAGTGAGGCCCTCTGCAACTTCGTGAGACCTGGTTTCAAAATAAAGTATAATAAAATAAGACTGGGGGTGTAGCATGGAGGTAGAACGCCCCTGGGTTCAATCCCCGGTACCACAAAAAAAAAAAAAAAAAAGAAGTGAAACATGATCAAACATAAGCCCTCAGGGCCCTTGATCTTGAACTTTACAGCCTGCAGAAATAAATTTCGCTTTTTTATGAGCTACCAGATTTATGGTAGTTTTGTTATAACAGCCCAAACAGACTAAGACACAGTTCATGCTATGGGTTTTCAGTTTGATTGCCAGAGGCTGACAAACTTCTTCTGAACAGGCCAAGTAGTAAATATTTTAGACTCCCAATATGCACAACCTCGACAGATCACACTATGCAGGTCTCAACATGATTCACAAATAATTATCTTAAGTTCAGAGCAATGACTTACACATTGTGGAAGGAGTCTATAAGGTTGGTTTGCTATAGTCTATTTGTCCTTAACATACCAGGGTCCCAAAGATAATAACCCTCCAAAAGGCACAGCAAGTTCTCCGGGGCTAAGTAACATTCTGGTTTTAGAATGCATGGGACCAAGATTGAGAAGTCTCATGGTATGAAAAGCAGTACTTTATTCCTTAAACCTGAAGATTGTCCAACTTCACATTCTCTCTACTCCACCCATATCAGGCCCTAGTGCACACATGGTAATCTGGTAGCCAGATCTGTCTCAGGAGCTTCATTTGACTACATGATTTTTGGACATGACATACTTGAGAATATTTAAAAATCGAAGAATTTCTTATAAAAGTCCACATAGGTAGCTTCTGTTTAAAAATAAGCCTAAAAAGCAGGAGACAAAAGCAACAACAAAATAGATAAAATCTGGCTGTGACTGACAGCAGTTGTCCTGTTTCAATGGCACCTGTGACATCTCATTTGCTGATATTCTTCCTTGTCCCTCCCTGCTTTATTTATTTCATTTCCTTCTTAGTCTTGGAAAACATTTGACCATAGAACTCAGCTAAAGAAAATATGAACACCAAGTGAAAAACAAATCAGCCCAAGAAGATATTACTCTTCCCTGGTATAAAGGCTAAAGATGTCCCTTCCCTCATCAGGAGAATGGGATCTATCATAGCTCATCCTGACATCTTAAGACCAGGAATAGACTACCAAGCTCTGCACTCCCGAGATACAAAGCTTCGGTCTGCAAAGTTCCTCTGTCACTCTCAGGGTGGGTGCGCCTCTGAAGGAGCTCTCCCTGCCTGCTCGCCTATTGATGATCTCAAAAGTAAGGCTCACAGCTAATCACCGTAGGTAAGACAATGGTGTCAAGCCTGTTCTCTTACTTGGGAGAGTGTCGACTTGCCTCACATCATAGTACCATAGGCAGGATGACACAAGCAAGATGGTCCAGTGTTCCAGAAAGTTTTTTGCCTGAGTCAAAGATGGGAAGTATCAGGAACTCATCACATTTGAACTGTGAAGCAGAGGAAAAACCCAAACCCTTTAAGACTGACAGTAAGGGAAATGTGTACATACCTAAAGATATTTATATAGAGAGAAATAGACAAATACATGAATTCAGAATAGAAAAAACAATGATGGGGAAAGATCTGGTCATTTTAGCTGGCAATGACAATTCCCCTGATCATAGGTGACAGTAAAAACAAGGTCCAGAGAAAATGTGATCATTATCTCCAACTAATTCAGAGCAGAGACACTACTGTCCTAGAACAGGGCCTGAGCGCTAAGCACGCGGCAGACAACAGCTAGGAAAGACGTTCAGTCAGGCTGCGTGGGCTGCATGGTTTTCCAAACCACAGGACTAGAAATCTTTATACAGTTCCCTGTGAGAGTCTTATCATTCATAGTGAATAGGAAGAAATGATATTTTGATTAATTTTGATTCATCCATGGTCTAAAGACCCAGAATATGGTTTAAGGCAAATTAGAAACAACAATCTGCTTTTAGATGATTCTCTTCTTTTTTTTTATTTTTTGCGGTACCGGGGATTGAACCCAGGGGCATTCTACCTCCAAGCTACACCCCCAGCCCTATTTTTTATTCTTTATTTTGAAACAGGGTCTCACTAAGTTGCGGAGGGCCTCACTAAGTAGCTGAGGCTGGCCGCGAACCCGGATCCTCCGGTCTCAGACTCCCAAGTACTGGGATTACAAGCATGTGCCACCATGCCCGGCTCTCTTCTATTTTTATACTACTTTGTTTACTGATAGTCTCCTGATTTTAAATTTGCTATTTTACATGTACATTTTACTGAAATGTATGATGGTTTTAATATATTTAAAAAAATTTTTTTTTCGGTACCAGGGATTGAACCCAGGGGCATTCTACCTCCGCGCTACACCCCCGGCCCTATTTTTTATACTTTATTTTGAAACCGGGACTCACGAAGTTGCGGAGAACCTCACTAAGTAGAGAGAGAGAGACAGGGAGAGAGAGAGAGAGAGAATGAGAGAGAGAGAGAGAGCTGAGGCTGGCCGTGAACCCAGATCCTCCGGTCTCCGCCTCCCAAAGTACTGGGATTACAAGCGTGCGCCACCACGCCCAGCTATTTTAATAATGTTTTTTAAAAATCAAGTTTACAAAAGAAAAATCACAAGGTCCATTTGGCCACATGCCCAGAAATAAAATGGTCTTTCCAAACAGTGTGTATGTATACCAACACCACTCTCCACCTTCAGCTTTCTTCCAATTTACAAGTTACATTTCTCTCTGTATTAGTTAATTGTAGGTTTGAGTACACGCTGCTATATAATTTCGAGTATAATTAAGTCTATCTTTTCATGAGAAAAATATGCAAAATGTTTTATGTTAAAGCAGAGATTTGCCATATTTATGATGAGTAAAAATGTGAATTCACCTTAATCAGTATGCCTGAATCCCTATTCCTCTCTCTCATCTCAGAAATACAGACTAACATAAAGCTGCCTTTAAATAGTTGCAGATTTTGTGCTTCATCTTCCCTTCTACCATTTTCTAGTCAAATTACCCTTTTCATGTTTGTAGTTATAATTTTTAGTTTATTCAACAATAAGTTTAGAACGTGTGAGGCATAAGCATGACATCATAAACTAAATATATAAAGAAAAGTAAAAATATATTATATTCTCCTCAAGAAATTCATAATCCAGTAAAATAGATACTTCCATTAAACATTATTAATGTATCTACTTTCTCAACTACTAATAACTGAATGCTTAATGCATATTTTTCTTGTGCTAGTGATGGGGTAAAATGCAAAAGCATTTTCTATGATATAATGGTGTTTACAATCTATGGGGTGAGGATGTGATAGACAAAAATGCATGCAGGCAATATGCAATTTAAAAGTAAAGTTTTGCCAGGCGTGGTAGCGCATGCTTGTAATCCCAGTACTTTGGGAGGCGGAGACCGGAAGATCCGGGTTCACGGCCAGTCTCAGCTCTCTTGCTCTCTCTCTCCCTGTCTCTCTCTCTTTCTCTCTCTCTCTCCTTAGCAAGGCCCTCCGCAACTTCGTGAGACCCAATTTTAAAATAAAGTATAAAAAATAGGGCCGGGGGCGTAGCGCGGATGTAGAACGCCCCTGCGTTCAATCCCCTGTACCACAAAAAATAAATAAATAAATAAAAGTAAAGTTTTATGAAGGTAAACAGGATGCTCTAAGCAAAATAAGATGAAAGATTTCCTCAATAATTAACTTCCTCAAAGGAGGTAAGGAAGGGACAGAGAAATCAAAAGGAAACCTAGCTTGAACTGAGTCTTATCACATATAAAGGAGTCTTACGAGATACAAAGTGGAGAGATGCTGTATTTTCAAAAAAAGGAGATAATACATACAAAAGTATGAAAATATGAAAGAGTGTGACCCATGTAGGTAATGGAATGCCCTCCCATAGAGTCGGGACTTAAGTTCTGTAGTAGAGAGAGGCAGTATATGAAATAGTGATAATGAATCATGGGAAGTCTTTCATGCCATAGTAAGAAACTTGAACTTTAACTGGTAAACAATTGAAGAATTTTATTTTACAAGTAAAAGTGATGTGACCAGATTTTTATTTGAAAAGGTCACTCTGATTATGATGGAGTAATAGGAAGGGCGAGAATCATAGCAGAGGAAAACAGAAGGACTTTGCAGTCATAATGTAGTCACACTATGTAGAATGCAGAAAGTCCTAATGTGATCCACTGAGTAATTCAGATATGAATTTATAACGTTCATAGTTATGATTATGGCAGTTGAAGCAGTAACAAAACTACAATGCACACAGTAGTCACAATAATGGATATGCCCAAGGAGTCAATGACTGATAGACCCAGAAAAATTAAGAAAAGATCAGAACAAATAATGACTATGGTATTTATGATGGGACTTCGTGTATTCAGACCAGAAATTCCTTTATTTAAAATGAACAAGTCAAATGAAACTCTCATGGAAAGATAGTTACATATCCAAGCCGGTGTCTCAAGAAAGAAAAGAAGCTTAGAGATTCTCATTTTTAGAACCCTCCATTTAGAAAGTACAGTGAAAACTTGAAAGAACATGAGAAAAGTAATGTGTAATCCTTCCTGAGTAACAACTATAGTGCCAGAAATATAGATGTTTAAATAGCAATTTATGACTACAGTCTACATTTGGAGGTAAGGGAGAGTAAGGGATACGTTAAAACAACAGCTAAAAGAGAAAGAAAGACCTCGAACACTAGTATGCCATGAAATCCTGTAGATGACTCAGATAATGTTTTCAGAGATTAGGTGGACACTGATATCTTTAGAGAGAACAGTCACAGAAAACAGGTATAAGTAGAATCTGATTGCAACTAGCTATGGAAAATAGTAGTGGGGGAAAATAACATTGTTTGCCTTTTTCTCCATTTCCTTCTTCCTATTCCACAAAAGCAGATTTGCTACACCGAATTTTCAAATTCAGGATTGTGATCTGATCTGTATTTTAAATCTTTGCTCTCTCCTACTCTGTAAACCAAGATTGTCCAACTGAGTCAGGGTACCTTCTTGAGATACGGCTACTTATTTTTCTTCTCTTCATGAACGGAAACCACATAAAATAAATGATCATCACTTAAGAGTTTAAGGCTAGCCATTGTTAAATGGAGGCTTATCAAGGAAAAAGGAAAAGAAAGGTTCTATTCATCTCTGAGCATAGTTTATGTGATCTAACATGTATTAGAGATGTAAGGTGCTGTGATTAAAAATGAATACCCAGTTACTAATTTTTCATTTTTGTATTATTGTTCGTGCAGCATAATAAGCCAATTCAGAAACTTGGAATATCCTAATGAAAAATTTGGACACTTCTGTGATGCTGAGGTAAATATAGTCAAAATCCACTAAAACTAACAGTGGAATGAATAGTAAACCACTAGATTACGTGAAAACATACTACTGTTTCATTAGTGATCATACAGTATATTTTAGTTCTAGAATTCTATTTGGTTCTTTTTATAGTTTCTATGTCTCTGTTGAGATTTCCTAAATTTTAATTTATTTTGCAGAGGTTTTCCTTTATGTCCTTGAGCACAGTTATCATAGCTGATTTAAAATATGTGTTCATTAACTGGAACAGTTATTTCATTGTTGATATTTTTTTTTGGTTGGTATGTTGCGAAGACTCTAGATTCTGTCATTTCTCCAAAGAACCACCTCCTCCTCCATCTCCTCTGCCTTCTTCTCCTCTTCCTCCTCCTCCTCCTCCTCCTCCTCCTCCTCCTCCTCTGCCTCCGCCTCTGCCTCCTCCGCCTCCTCTGCCTCCTCGTCCTTTTCTCTCCCCACTTTCTGTCTCTCAAACTCTGTTTCTTGGTTGACATGCCAAATATTGGTTCATATATTTTGTCCGTAGGTGATCTATTTGGAGTCTGCCCATGCCTGCATATGTCAGAAGTCAGTCAGAGATCTAGACATAGTTCTTACACAGAAACTGGAGCTCCTCCTTTCTGTTGGCCTCCTTTACAGGATTCTTCTCTCAATTTTCAGTAAAAAAATGATTGCTTTGAACTCTGTCTTATGATTCACACAACAATCTCTTCAAATACCTTCTAAGTAGAATGATTTCTAGACTCATGATTCTAATATTGATATTCTGAACACAGTATAGTTTAAATGACCTTATTGAAATACAATTCTTCATAAAGTTTCTATTATCACAAAACATAATAAAGCTACTGGACATAAAGTTTCTATTAGTACAAACATAAAGTCTCTATTAGTACAAAACATAATAAAGCTATTATTCTGGACAGAATGTTTTAATTCATGCTGCTCAATATTACATTTACATTTTAGTAGCTGTTAGTTCTTTTAAAGCTTCTGATCAATTAAAAATATCAAACTGTCCCTTGAGTTAATCATGAAGTTCTCAAATAGGACTTGTCAATTGAAAGAATATCAATATAAGCTTCTTCTATTTTACATATATGCAATACATTTAGGATTTTTCCCTAAAATTATTTCTATAAATTTCAATGAATTTTTTATAGATTTATTTATTCATTCATTCATTCACATTTATTCCTTAAGGAAATATTTATTTGAACTTCTCAGGCATGTGGGAATACAGTGGCAAACATCACTGACAAAATTAGTCTTCTTATAGAGCTAATAACCTATTTTAGGTTGCTAAATTATATATAAGTAAACAGGTACTATTTTGAAGTAATGTATCTAAAGAGAAAATACAAAATATATCTAAAGAGAAAAGAAGGCAGAATAAATAAAGTATTATAATAGTGAGAGAGGAGGTATAATTTGGATTGAAGTCAGTAATGTCCTATCTGAAGTGGCATCAGCGCTGAAATATGAATGATAACATGTAATCTACTGAAACTATTAGAAATCTAAGTGTTGTGTTTATTATAGTAACTTTTTCATACCTTTGAGCCATCTGCAGATAACTCCGTATCTTGTTCTCTTAGAAATGTTGAAAAATTTAAAGTCAGTCATGTAGCTGTTAGGTAAATTGCTTCTTTCTGGCCAACATGCTTCTGAGTCCTTCTTTTGGGGAATTTTAAATTCTAAAGTATTCATTTTATTTTTGTGTAATTTAGTCAATTTTTTCTTCATCCAGTCATCGTCAGAGAATTTATCCAATTATATTGTCCACATACTAAAATATTCTCTCATTTTTTTAACCAAAGCAATTTATACTAGCTTGAGTTTTATCTCACTTAATTTCCATTATTATTTATCTTTTCCTACCTCCTTTTATTCCAAATGATTAAGCACACAGTGAACACACACACACACACACACACACACACACACACAAAAGTGGATAAACAATTCCTAAAAGTGAGAATATGGCTAGTATTTATCCTCTCTCCTTCCCTGAACTACCAACTGTCAAAAGCAATGTCAGGCAATAAATGTAAGATGACCTATTAAATAATATGTTAGAATAAGAACTGAAAGATGTTAAAAAATTAAATGGCCATAAGAGAAGGAATTAATCAGACAAAATCAGGTAAATGACAGAATTTTAGTAAACTGTTACATCTTGTACAAATGGGATACTTTTTACATGAATAATGGGGACAGAATTATTATTCCCTAGAAATAAAATGTATAACACCAAATTCCTGATTAGAAAACATCTATTACAGACCTCATGATGCATATCATAGTTCCTTGGATGGTATCTAATAGATACATATCTTTACATGTTCACATGTTAAATTTTACCCATGGAAGAAAAATGATCCTGTAGAGGCTGGAAAAAAACCTCCCTCCAAGCCTGCATGTAGTCATTCTCAGAGAAGGAAGTAGTCAATTTGAAGAACGGACCCTTTTAAGATTTCTGAAAGTCATGCATTTTACACCAGTTGTATTACACATAGTCATAATAAGTTTTATGCTATCTTACATCATCCTCTAATATTTGGTTGTAGAGACAAATCCACTGGAGAAAAAAACAACCCTGCTATTCTGACTTGACTTATAACTTTCTACTAAACGTCATTTGTCAATACAAATGCAACATGCATAAAATCCACCCTATAAGAGAACAAATTCAGTAAGCATAATAGATGAATTGAAAACTATTTACCTCACTTTCAAGAAATGCACCCTAAGTCTAGTTTCAATAAAATAAGCAGCACATAAGACAATTGTTTTGTATAAAGAGTATATAGAACACTTCACATAAATTTTAATATATTACAAAGCACCGAGAAATGTTTATATTTGTACATGTTAGGCTGGTTACCTCTTTACTTTTCTTTATCTTAGACTAAAAAAATTATTCTTATATCTTTTTCCACCATAACATTTTAATCTTCTTAGTATGACTCACATCCAAATTTCTTAAATCATCAGAATTGTGGTATCAAACTGGGTACAGAGCTCCAAACACAGATGTTTGATAAGTGCTCCCTTTCCTGGGAGGATCATGGCACTGTGCTTACATGCTGTTCTTAAGTCCACGAATTCCAAGGTTATACTCACACGTTAATTAAAGAAATGAAAGAATTTTTACCTCTTCTAGGAGAAAGGCAAATCAATACAAACACGTCAAAATCACTTTGATTTCTTAACACCCTGAAATAACATGTTTTCTTCAACAATATTTATAAGAAGCGTTTTTATTTTAGAAAATACACATGCAAATATAAACACTTCTAAGCTAGGTCCACATGAGTACACTCTATTAAGGACTAATCTGATATTTTGATCATCATAGTTCACTCTTAGGATAGTTACAGGAGAGTAAAAAATCAACCCCCAATGAGTTATTCTTATATGTACTGTGAAGACAATGTCTTACACATTTAAGAAACATTACTTTGATACATATAAAATATTATTTTGGAAATACTGAGAATATGATCAATTATGTATGATAAAAAAAAAAAACAGGAGGATCCAAGATCGCAGACAGGATGTAGGTCACAGAGCTCAACTCCTCTGCAGACTGGAATCAAGAAGGGACAGGAAATCTGATCAAAGAGGTGGGTGACAGAGGGTATGCAGTGACTTACACTATTGGAAGGTCAGAAGCTTGGAGGAACTCAGTAATTCTGGTTACTAGAACACAAAACAGGAAGAAATTGACTAACCCAAACCAGCACCTGCACCAATAGGAAGGGCTGGGGGAGTGATAACAAAGAGAGGAAGAGAGGAAAGAAAAACTGACAAGGTCACTATGGAAACAGTAGTAGAAGAGAAAGTCAGACTGAGTTGAACTGGAACAGGCTCTCTAAGCCACCTGCTGACTGGGAACTGCTCTGATTTGCTCAATTTGCTGGAAGAGAACTGTGGAGGTCAGCCATCTTACAGAACCCGTGTTTATGCTTACAGCTCAGGAAGGAATTAAAATCTCTACAAGTTCATCCCAACTAGAGATACTAGTCAATGTCATGGGGAATGCCTTTGAGGCAGGCTGGCTAAGTAAGCTGTAAACTGGAACCTTGAAAGCTGAAGGCTACAGAACCCCCATCCCACAGCACCTTCAGTGGAAGGGGGTGCACATTTCCAAGGAAGTGCTGTGCCTCAGGAACTTTGCAAGCCTCTGGTGCTGATGGTGAGCCCCTCTGCCAAGAACAGCAAAGTCTAGGAAATGGTATACCTTTGCAACACTACGGCAGGCCTCTATTGAGGATGTCTGCCAAAGAGGAAGGGACAGAGAGAGCATCACACACCTTTGATGTTGGCAGTCCCCACGAGCACATTTGACAGGGAGGGCCAAGCTTGGAAATCTGTACGCACCACTGTCATGGTCCTCCCACTGTGTGCCTTTGCTGGGGAGGGCAGACACCAGAGAACAGCATGCACCTCACTTCCCACAGCTCTGCAGGAAGGGCAGAATCTAAGATGTATATGTGCCACTGCACCTGCACCTCAATAGGGGGCTTCCAGTGACCACATCTGCCAAAGAGGGCAATGCCCAGAGAGTGGTGCACTTCTGACACCATCAGCCACAAGTGCCTCAGACAGGGAAAGCCAGTCCTGGGGAGCGGTGTGCATCCTCTGCAGGCCTCCTCCCACCTCCAGCACCTCTACTTGCAATCACAGAGACTAGGGAGCAGTGGCCACTGCTGAAGCCAGCAGTGGCCAAGGGTAGAGCCTGGGGAGCAGTGTGCTTGTCTGCTAGCTGCTGCCCTGCCCTCACTGCTCCCTCCCATGTCCAATGACAGCCCTGAGCTCTGCCGATGGTCACACTGCTGAGCCTCATCCTCCACTCCACACCCCAGTCACTGGGTCCACCTCATCCCTCTGCCATGTGCCACAAAGCCCAAAGCACAGAACTCCACTAGGGCAAGCCCTCACCTGTTTTGATAACTAGAGAACGTGCAAAAAATTTGTCTCCATTTTAAATATCTCAGTAAGGATAAAACAAATTTTTATAATTGTTGTAATAACTGTTTTGTGCAATAAGATTTAATGTGTCTTCCTTCATTATATGTTTTCTTATGGATCCAACTATTGTATATATTTTTATTATCTTTTTTTTATTTGTAGGTGAAATTAGTCTTTCATATCATGTATCTGACTTCTCATTTCTCTTTCACAGAATGTTCTCCTTCCCTGGAGCCTTATTTTGGGCCATATTGATCTCTTTATATTCTTTAACTGGATTTTTCCTCAATACCCCTATTTTTCTTTCTCATCTCTATTCCCCTCCCTTCTTTCTTCTTTCTCCTTGCCCTATTTTCTTCTCTCTGCCTTCCTTCTCCTACTCTTTTTCCTTTATTCCTTTTCTTTTTCTTTTTTACCCCTGCTTCCAATATAATTTAGTATTAAGTATACTATCATTATTTCTTAACTTTTCAGCCTATTCTAAATTTTGCTTACTTTTCTTACTGATTAATAGAGTTGTAGAGAACATTAGCAATGCATTTTAACATGTTGACTTATGGATTGATTTTAAATTACCACTATTAGTGGTGGGTACTCTCTTCTTTTAAACTGGTTTTGGAGGCTGAACTTAGCACTTAAAGTATGCTGATTGGATATGGTGATGTTAATATAAACTCCCAGCCTAAGGCTTCTTGTAAAGAGATAACCACTCACTAAAGTTCACCTACATGAAAGAGGAAGAAGAATCCATCTCAACAGATGAACAAAATCAGGACTTGAAAAAAATATAAGGAAATAGGCTAACAAAACATCTCCAAAAATCAACTGCCCCCAAATAACTGAACTGACAGGTATTGATGTGGATAAAAACACACAGAATTCATAAGTTGATGATTAAATGATCAATGAACTAAATAAGAAATGGATGAATAGAGAAAATACAGAGCATGAAAGCATTTCGATGAAGAGATAGAGATTCAGAAAAAGAAGCAAATAAACATCCTAAAAATGAAAGTCTCAATAAACAAAATTAAAAATTCATTTGAAAGTATAACCAAAAGATTAGACCATGTAGAAGACAGATTTTCAGGCCTCAAAGACAGGGCATTTAATCTTGATCACTCAAGCAGCAATAAAAAAAAGAAAATAAGAGACCATGATCAGAATATTTAAGAAATATGGAATAACATTAAGAGATCAAACCTAAAAAATCATTAGGATCAAGGAGGGACTCAAGATACAAGCGAAATAGATTGAGGAGTATTGGGATTAGTTCTTCTGTAAAGGCTTTATAAAATTCACCTGGGAAACCATCTGGACCTGGGCTTTTCTTTGATGGTAGGCTCTTTATTGCTGCTTCAATCTCGTTAATTGCTATTGGTCGATTTAAGTTTTCTATGTCTTCTTGATTCAACTTAGGAAGGTTGTACATGTCTAGAAACTTGT